>CAJNIZ010044193.1:149944-193528 GCA_905231905.1 Symbiodinium pilosum | reverse complement strand
AAATATTATTCGTTCTAGTTTTAATTTGAGGATTCATATTAGCATTCGCATTTCTACTATTATTTGTATTAATATTGGTATTAGCACATTCTTGGTTTTGGTCGTAGGTTCGTATTCAATATAGTTCAGGAATATATGCAAATACTATGGGTCTATTCTCACAGAAACATTTTAAAAAAAACGCCAGCCTAATCAGAGCATAGACTAGTACAACAAGAAAGTATAATTTATGAGTGAAGGCACCCCTTACCCTTGAATTATCAGAGCAGGAAAATATTGTAAGTAGTGTCGTTAGTTAAAAAACAACCTAATGAAAAAGACTAGAAACCAAAAACCAAAAAACCAAAAAAACCAAAATACCAAAAAACCAAGAAACCAAAAAACCAAAAAACCAAAATACCAAAAAACCAAAAAACCAAAAAACCAAAAAACCAAAATACCAAAAAACCAAAAAACCAACACTTTTGAGGAGAACTGGATTCCAGTCAAAAGTTTTTTTTGCTTTGGTTTTTAGTTTTTTTTGTTTTTTTTTCTTGTTTTGTTTTTTCTGGTTTTTGATTCACTGTGTAGAGCCTACTGCTGTATGAGTATGTACTACATTAGATCCAATTTTTTATTACACCAAAAACCAAAAACCAAAAGACCAAAAAACCCAAACTTTTGACAGGAATCCAGTTCTCTTCAAAAGTTTTTTTTTTGGTATTTTGTTTTTTTGGTATTTTTTTTTTGGTTTCTTGTTTTTTTGGTATTTTGGTTTTTTGGTGTTTTAGTTTTTGGATATATTCTAGTCTTTCACATATTTTTTTATTTAGTTTAGCAGTACCCTAAAAGAATTGGATATTGCAAAAATGCTAGAAAACACAGCCATTTACAGTGTTTTCATGCTCTGGGTAGTTCTTGGGGGGGGGGTGGGGGGTGACCATATATATCTATAATACATATATACCCTCCCGGAAGCAAGCATATCTAAGCATGGAATCCTTCATTCCGATTTTCCAGAAGAGAGCCGTCTCTGCGGGGGACTTTTGTGGGTCCATGCTTGTTGGTGGGAGTGTAAGGCCAGGTTGCATTGTAGGCGGTTCATTAGACATGTGTGTGGATGCGGGGTGTTTCTTAGGGGCTTAGGAGGGTTTGGCACCCAAAGATTTTTGGTAGATCGTCTTTTTGTGGATGTAGGCAATGCAGTTGTCACATGTATGCGCAACAGGTAGAAACTTTGAGGAGCGAAGGTTTTCAATGTAGAAGCTTACTTCATTGTGGAAGTCTAGAGCGTGAGTGAGAAACATTCAGAGTCCCAAGGTTTCTGTGCCCTCTTTGGCACCTGAAATTCCAAGCCCTACTCTGATCCCCCAATGCCGCGCCTGTTGGGAACATGAAGGCATCCTCGCTCAACATTCTGCTATTGCTGGGGTTCTCCGAGTTAGGGGTTTAGACGGAGGAGCTCTTTTTTGCCAATGCCCCACGGTCACATTCTGAATTCTGCTGCCTACCGCTTTTTCTGAAAGCCTACGCATGCTCAAAGCATACTACGGGCATATTTCTTGGCAAGCATGAGGCTTGTTTTCATCCTGCCTGTGTAATTCTTTCAGCGCTGCTTGCCTACCGGCCTGACTGTAGTACAAAGTCATGGAGTCTGATCTTTAGGTGTTCTGCAGCAAGAACTTCCAAACCCTGAGCTCTACATGGGCATGTCCCATAACATGGTCTCTTGGCACATCCCCTGCACAACTGAGATCCTGAAGCATGTGCTTTTTCACGTGACGCAATCCTGTGATCCTTTTCGTGGATTAGCGGACTACACGGCTTCATGGACTTAATTCAACAGCATCCGATGTAAAGACTTGAGTCATCACAGGTGGCATGGTAAAGTCTGCGTCTTTAGGTGGTTCAACAGAATGCTTGGCCGAATTGGTCAAGTTTCTTCTGGAGGTCCCCAAAAAATTTCTGTGAGATCTTTGGAAACCCAAGTTGTTCCCACATGGTAGTCCTGGTACTTCAGATCCCTTGCCTGCAGAACGGACCGAGACGGGTCCTTGGGAGACAACGGGCTTTGTCTCTGACTTGGACTGGGCGGAGGCAGCTTCATGTAGGGGGGTGCCACAGAAGTGTCGGAAGGACATTCACAACAGGTAGTTAGGAGTATAGTTGAGGACCACAAAGCTGGAACATGGGTGGGCAGGGTCGGGTTGTCTTTTGTTCGATTTGGAAACTCCTGCTGTACATCCATCTGTTGGGATGCATATATAACTTTAAACTTTGACAAGCTCCCGCCTTCTTGGCAAATGATGGCAGTGCCTTTCGAAGCAATGCTGATGCCAGTGCATTATGCTCCGTCGTCTGTTGGCTTTGAAGCCTCCATGCAGGCTTGGGAGTTCAGACTGTGAGACGTGAGGCTCTAGCAGAAACCTCCTGGATGAGGACATGAGTGTTAAAGAGCCCAGCCATGCTAGATTTATGGATGTGCTGTTGATTTCAGTGCCGTGGTGGCGCCGAAGACGCACCTTTCAGCTTAGAAACCCAAAGATGTTACAACGCCCACCCATGTGCTATGACCTCCAAGAAAGGGTTCATACATTTGAGAGCCCGCCAGGGCCGCCGCCTTACTCCATGCCTCGCTTTCCGTGACGAGGGTGCGTACCGCGCACCCTGGTGGCGATCAGATTTCTGAAGGGTTCTTCTGGCTTGTGGGCTCTACTGTTAGATTCTAGGTCCTTTACGAGAACTACCTGGGTACTTTCTCCAAATCCGCCATTCTGGCAGCTCAGAATACTAGGTGCCGTACGATGGAATGTAGCCGGTTTTGTTGGGGATAGTGTGTGGAGTCCTGCGTACTTCAGAGCAGATGGGGCAAACCTTAGAAAGCTCCAAGCCCGAGAGACCCCAAACTCCTAAACCCCTACACCTCTAAACCCAGAATCCCCAACCCCCCAAGACCTAATTCCTAAACCTTATACCCAGAAGTTTCCGTATGGGGGTATGTATGATCATTCAAACGGACATCCATGATCCACTTACAACCCCTACATCTCTCTGGGTGCACCATGGGCACGGGGAAGCTAGAGGATTGAAGCTCGGTGCTCTCAGGTCCGAATTGTGAGAATTGGCAAGCAACCCAGACCTGTTGTGGGCAGCATCTCAAGCGACGAGTCATTCAGGTTCAAGAGTTGCTACGTAGGTGTCTTCAGGGGATGCGTGCTGTGGAACTACAAAGGGTGAAAGGGGTCTCTCATCTGGTCCTAAGTAAGTAGTGAATGAGAGAAAACATTATGAGCCACGATGTGCTGTAGGTGCAACGCCACCGATCGACGTACAGAGTGTCGGGAGCTCGATCCGAGAAGCTTCAACATGCTTGCTCCTCAACATCATCACGAACCGTCTCAAACAAGGACCTCCGCTTTCTCTTCTCAAGCTCTGGAATTTCCCAGTCTTCCTCCGTTGGAGGTTAGGACGCTTCATTATGCCCCTCTGACGATCTCCCAGCATGAAATTCCTGAAGGGCAGATGACCATGGGTCTTGTGCTTCTGCAGAGAGACAGGCTTCTCAACCTTCAATTCTGAAGCACTACCCGAAACCCTAAATCCAGAACGCTAAATCCTGGCAAGGCTTCCCAGTCTGGCTCCAAAATTCGAGAACAGGACTGCAGACTTGGTTTTCGTCTCGGGGTGTAGGGATTGGCTGCGTACTTATCTGCCACTTGGGGAGGGTGTGTTGGGCTAATTATGAACAACATGTCAGAAGTTGTGGCTGCTGTGCCATGAAGACACTGGGACCCGAACATGGCTGGGCTTTATCATCAAGAGCCACGTGTAAGCCTTGAAGAAGCATGCCTGGAGACACCGCTTCATGATGCTCTTGGCGCTGACGGTTCCAGGTTGAGAGTTCGTGCACTAGTTTGCCAAAGCCATGCGTTTCATCCCGCTTTTCCTGTGCGCTTCCCTCCTGTCCTCTGTAAGAGTGAGAGAAGACGATGAGAAGAAAGTCGATGAAGGCCCAAGGACAATACACTGGCATGAGTCAGAGAAGCTCGGAGCAATCAGTGTCAATCTTCAGTGGTTTCTCAATGCTTTTCCTTTGTCGGCGGAAGTATTTGTGCAGCATGCTTCAAAACATTGCCAAAGCTCCCACATCTTTAGCCGAAGCCGTAAATTCCTAAGTCGCTAAGCCTGGAATCCTGACGGCTGCACCAACGCATGCCCTGAGCTCTTTTCCATTGTGCGGATGGATTGTCAAACATGATGGGCAAGCCTTATATGGCTCAACCCTCGACCCCAAACTTGAAAATCTGAAGCCCTCAGCTCCACATCCCAAAGCCCCATGCCTTATAGAAGCCCTAGCGCCTCCAGCCCCAAAACCCTTAAGCTCTACACTCTGGATATCTTCAACTAAGGAGCTGCCAGCAGGTGAAAGCCTTTGCACCAGAGCCTGCTTTGCTGAAGATCAACCTGGATCTGTCAAAGGTGCAGGGAGCCCCAGAGGAAACATTAGGGTATATATTGGTAATATTGGGATAATGGAAAATAAAGTGGAAACTACTATAATATTGGGGTTATATGGGGTTTATATTTTATAGGGTATACAAGGGCTATGGGAGTTAAAAACAGGGTTTTGAATTAAGATGCCACAATAATGCAGAATCAAATGGAGGAGAGGATGGACAGTAAGATAGGAAACTACGGTCGTATAGGCAGTACAATCAAGTTGCCACAGTATGGATGCAGAATGACTAACATGGTCTCCCTGTTCTGTTAACTGTGTTAGCCAGTTCAGGGTTCAGGTGCATGGTTTAGGCTAACTGGATTCAGGTGTTTGGGGGTTCAATGACTGGGGCTTTGACTGGGGTGTTGGGCTGATTGCAGGGCTTGGTGTGTTGAGTTCAGAGCTGAAAGGTTAGGGTTTTGAATGGAGGGCTTCGAGTTTCAGTCCTTGGTGCTTAGCAGGTACGCGGATTGAATTACTGGGAGATTTTGCGCAGGGCCTACTCCAGGATCAATTACCTCGTTGACTACGAATTGTAAACAGTTGGTCCGGCTGGCTATCAGAGGGCCATGCAGATCTTGGTCCACGGCTAGTGTAGACTCAGAAGCTACGAAAGCTTTCCCAAGCTTTTGTCTTAGAACCCCGCTCTGTTGATCTGTACTAAGGGGGTGTGGGGGAGGGAAATTTGTCTGTGTTTTCGGGGCCAGACCCCTCCTGGCTCGTAGTGCCCGCTTCATTAGCCGAGGTGGTCCCACCTGCCTGGCGAGGCACTTGTGGCAATGCAAGGCATCCAGACCTGGGGCTTTCATAAATCAGGGTGTTCTTCTAGGGGTCACCAGACAAGGATCACAGGCATTTGGGTTATGCAAAGTGACCCCCATTTTTTGAAATGCCCGTCTAGGTGAGTGTTCTTTTTTGGGGGATGGTTTCAGTCTCTGTTGTTTAAGAACGTTAAAGGGACGCTTGAAACGAGCACCAAGCTTTTCAAAGAGCGATACAGATAGTTTCCAACAAGGGCCGTGTTCATGCTCCAGATCCTGCACCTCATTATGTAGGGTAGCCACCTGAGAAGCCCACATAGACGTGCCAAAAAAAGCCGAGGTATTGAGAAGATGCTTGGCAACATCAATGTGATCCTCAGGAAAAGCGTTGGGCAGCCGAAGATAGAGGTGTCGGTGATGCCCAGTACAGTGCTGGAAGGTGGCTGAGTTGCAGTGATAGCCATGCTCAAGTAGACAACTTCAGAATTGGAAGGAGCAAAGGACATTCTTCGTAATTCCTGCTTCCCATTTGCTTTAGCAAGGCATTAAGCATTGGGGGCATGGGCTTCCACATAAGGGTCATGAGGCAAATGTCAGGCCCGCAGCGACCCTAATCCCAAAACCGCAAACTCGGTAAACGCCAATGACTGCTCCTTAAACCCTACCACGCCTGAATTCCCATTTCACTCCTGGACTTATTTGACTGGCTCAGGAACCTTGCTGGGTGTTAAGATGTTACTTCCAGGCGTCCCAATCACGTCGTTCAGAAACGTTTCCTTCAAGGCCAGGGTGTTTTTCGTGGACTATCAGAGGATCCTCTAAATGGCACGAGACTTTTTCCGCAAAGCACCCTGTTCAAGGCCACCTCAAAGCGCTCCGACCTCCCCTTGTTGTCTTTGACTGCCGAAGTCGTCAAGGAGAGCAACCACACCTTCTTGAAGTTTCCCAGTGCGAGCCGCCAGGTGAATCTTGCGTTCAAGAAGTTGAAGGCATGAGAGTCCGAAAATGCCAATACTTTGGAGAACCGCAAGAACGAAAGGATGCCTGTTGAGTTTTGCTACGGTGCCCCGCTTGTCACTTTCTATCCCTCTGTCTATCATTTTCTTCGGTTCCCTGTACTGTATGTCACAAGGATTCCAAACATGTAGTGCTAAGCTGAAAAGGCCCTCAAGCCCACCCCAAACCTCACATCCCTAGAGATTATAGCGCTGACAACAAGCTTCTTGTGGTTGCTCTGTACGCGTGTTCTTCCTGGTAGTGCAGTTGGCATCGTTTTCATCCTTCATATAGGTTTGTCCTCCAAGAGGTCCGTGGGAACGGTACATACTGGAGTGGAACTGTTTCTCGCATTACGACACTTGGACATCCTAGGCAGCTTTTTGCCTTCTTTTTGGCAGTTCTGAACAATTTCGGATGTACCCGGCAAAGAATTCAAAGAATTGGGGTCCTTATCATAGGGGAGCCTGAACAGAACACAACATGTGCAGAGAAGCCCACGGTTGAAAAGATTAAGCACAGATTCAGCAGGCATAGGCATGCTTGGAAACACTTTTTTGCACGTCTGTGACCTGGTGCTGTTGTTGGGGTTGGCTTATTCACCCACCCATGATTCCTCATTCCTGTCCCGTCCTGTGTATATTGATTTGAAACACCTATGGCTCAACCAAGGAATCTGCTCAGCCGGACGGGTGCCATGAACACCAAGGTTTGGGATATCTGAGATCTAACGAAGTTTGTTCTTCGGGTGGGAGTCTCGCGATCACACTTTGGTGTTGAAACTTGCCAGGCCCAGTTGTTATCAGGGGGATGCTATGGAGATTCAGGGGACCTTTCTCCTCTAAATTGCTGCCGGGGAGCGTTGACCTTGAAGGCGTTTCAGCAGATCGCCTCTGCTTTGATCTTCCGCTTTGTGGCGAACTTGGCCAACGAAGTGCTCCCGTCTCTTTTGTTGGACCTGGTAGGGAGCGAGGACCACGGCTTTCTTGTGGACTTGATGGTGAAGCTCCATGTGTATCTTGGTCGGTGCTGAGGATCCGTGGGGATGTTTTTGTGGAGCTTATGGCTATTTTTTTGGTTCAAGGGAAAAGCTCCATTTACCGAGCCGGCGAAACTGGGTCTCAGGTACGAGGATGGAGATCCTCTGGATCCGAAAATTGATCTCGACGTGACGACCCAGGAGCTCGCCCTCGAGACAACGCGTCAAGGCCTGTTGTTCTGCATGCAAACGTCGCTCAGCAGGGCCTAGCCTGCACTGATTAGTGACCCTTGGCAAGTGAGGCTTGACGGATTTCGTGAATGGAGCCTTTGACGGAATGAGAGAGTTGGGCTTTGCGGACGACTTTGAGGACACTCGTAGGGGCCTTTTGGAGTTAGCCGTGGAAGAGAACTTGAACATGGACATCAACGCATCAAGCTTCGCAACGAGAGCACTGTATGGCCAAGATGATCCAGATGGTTGGGGTCCCGGCTTGGCCATCAAAGTGAAGATGGACATGAATGCAGAAGTGGATGCATGGGATCAGGAGGAGCGTGCAGCTGCAGGTGGGTAAATGAAACAGTGGCCAGAATCCCTTCAAAAGATGGAAACCGTTTCGACATGCCCCCAGGTGTGGACAAGGAGGATGATGAAGAATTGGACAACTTCCCTCAGATGCCGTTCAAACCCTGGGGAGGCGAACAGGTGTAGAGCTTTAGAGCTTAGGAGATCCCAGGTTAGGGATTCACGGTCTAAAGGGTGTAGGATTGAAGTTCACTGTTCATGGATTAGCTTTGGAGGTGAATGCCTGACTGGCAAGAGCTGGATAGGGGCAACCAAGACTTGCCGAAGCTTCACCATGAGCCAACGAAATCTCCAAAATGAAATGGATGCAACTGGGGCAGTGTTGGAAATCATTTGAGTTCAACGACATATGCACAACCCAAGCATGGTAAGTAATAGGTCAACTACTTACTATGACCCTCTTCATGACTTAGGTGAACGACATGTCTTTCGAGCAGTCTATGCAGCTCTTTGGGTCCTGGGTTCACATGGCTTTGAAGAGAGCCTTTCCGGCTTTCTTCCGCGTGCCCTTGGCGGGTAAGATCCTTTCTACGGACGCCATGTGGAAAGATTCCTGCAGATATGCCATGATGGCCTTGCCTTCTGGGGAGTGGTGGAGTCCAATCCTTGTAGCTTTTGAGATCTTGCAGATCCACACCAAAGGCGTGGCTGAGCTTCACCGTATCTGGAATGGCCTTAGTTTCAGAGCAGCGGTTCGCCAGACACACTACGAGCAGCTGGATCATTGTTGGCAGTATATTCTCGTTTGAAGGACTAATGGGAGCTACATGATATGAGTTGCCAGTTGACATTGTGATTGAATTATAGCCCAACTTTGCTCCAGGCATCCGGACGCGGGGCAGATGATTGCTATGAGCGAGGCTGATGGTGAGGAGGGTCTTCAGATCAGATTCGCTGGCAAGTGGAACGAACTGCTCGAGCTCGTTCCACCTGGAATTCTGTACATGTAGCAGCGAAGAGAGCGCTGAGCTGCACCAAAACAATGCAAAGTTTGCTGTTAGTAGGAGGCACTTGCGTGCCTGTTTCCCAACCACACTCATCGGGGTATGTGCCGGCGGTATGGTCTTTTTTCAGGGAATCCACCATTAGGCATCCTTGTCTCTCAACCCCGTGATACCCTTACATTGCTCATACGACTTTGCACAATCCTCATGAAGCTCTATACTCTATCATCCACTGCAGCTCTCCATAATCCCCAGCCCCAGCAAAAGTGACAGTAAAGTGACCTTATCCTTGAAAAGGACTGGAGAACCAGCTGGAGCGGCTTTGACTGGGAGGCAGGGATTCTCCCTTCACCATATGCCCAGCATTTGAAGGTCGCCCCCTTTTTTGAAGAAGCCGTGAGTGCTGGTAAATGAAGCGAGCCCAATGTCCTTTCGCGATGGATAGGGCTGATGAGATGAAGAGATTGCTGCATGGACATGAGTGAGCCAAGATCACGTGACAAGACTGCCTTGAGTGTATTGAATGAAAGTAAAGATTTTGGCGTGTGCATTATCTCTTTGGTGTAATGTAAGGATCTGAGGGAACGATCTTCTTCCACATGCCTTTTACTCTTCCTGAGAGTGTTTGCAAAGGTCGGCTCGACAGAGCATGCGGCGCCAACGTCCACCTAAGGGACGGCGCAAAGTGGCATGGTTTTTAGGATGAAAGGGGCTGTGTAGTGTGTACATGCATCGTGATATGGGGGGCGCTTTGCATTTTGAAAGGTTTTTTGGGCCAATATTAAGGGGACGCACGCCAGCACCGGGGCCCCTATTTTCGACTGAATCCCAGAGCCGCCTTTGGCATCTGCCTGCCACAGAGAGCTCCAAGACATAGCGGCCCCCAACAGCACCAAAGGACAAGGATCCTACCGTAACTGTATGGTCCGTACACTGACGTGGCTTTCTTGGGCCTCTCAGGCAATGCGACCAAGTCCTTCTATGGGTGCCTTGTGGGTTAGGATTGTTCCTTGCAACTCAGACCAAGCTGCTTCAGGGGTATGCACAGGGAGCTAAGTCCTGACAAATATTCAAACGGGGGCACGACCTGCCCTTCGGAAGATGCTTATGAATCATAGGGGATGTCATTGACAGAAGTGAGCGTTAGTGAGGTTGTCCGTCGCATCCGCGCCTGAAGGCCCAGAGTAGTGGCAGAAAAGACACAAGATTTAGAAGGGCCTGCAAGGGCTCGGCTACAAAAGCCTTGTACACAGCTCTCACAGCCAGTGAAATGGCGGGATTTAAAGTGCTGGCCTGAGATTCATCACCCTTTTAGGGCCGTATGAGGGAGTGTATGCATTTTGTCGTGAGTGACTTCGGAAATTGCACGAGAGGACATTTCACAAAAAGGGTTCCTTTCAACGAGCCAGAAAAATGGTAGATCCCTTCAACAAGGACCTACAGAAGGAGCCATGTCCTCCGTGATTGGGACCAGCAAAGATCAGCCAGGAACAGTATCCATAGACCGGAACATGCCAGAACTGGCTGGTGCGCTGTTGGGGAGAATGATGCCTTTGACTCAGGTGCTGCTGACTCTCAGCTTATTCGGGGGCGCGTCTGCTCATTCACCACAAGGCCAGGGTTTTCAGGGGAGAAGGCGCTTGCGGTTAGGCACTACTCCAGGACAATGTTTCTCAAGCGGTGGGCCCAAGGATCCTCCTTGAAAGTGAGAGGTCAGAGAACGCTGCTCGCTTGTGTCAGAGTTGCTCAGACGTTGAAGAAATCTTGAGAGGTTCGAATGGAGAGCAGATGCGTGGCAGCCGAAGACTGTGGGACATCGCAGCACGAGACGCTTGATCAACGACAAGAACGGCAAGCGCCAAAATTTGAGTCACCTTGCTTGGAGGATCCTTAAATCCAGGCTCTTAGTCTGTTGAGGCTCAGTCAGCGGCTTGAAGCATTGGCTTTCGTAAAATTATGGAAGGGGAACGGCTTGGGGAAGTCGCTTGCCGCGTTTGCGCTTATTGACCGTTTCGATACGAGTAGTCTTGAAGAGTATCTGCAGTGGTGCTGGAAGCCATTGTGGAAGCCTATAATCCCCTTCAACGCCCTCTGAATTGGACTCTGAAACTCCCGAGCCTTGAAGAAGTTCTCTGCTCTGTACTCGCCCATCTGGTCCCATGTAGCTTGGGGAGCTGGCCCAAAACATGGGACTTCCAAGGAGAAGCACATCTGGGGCCGATGTGATCGCTGGGATGCCAAGGCTTGCCGCAAGCGCATAAGCCAGCCCTGAAGAATTTGTTATTATCCCCATCAGAAGGCCCGCGGCTCAATTCTGAGGCGGAGGCGATTTAAGGGGGGAAGTGATGTTTCAAGGAGTTGCATGCCGCATGTTGACCCGTACATTTGCAGCCGCTGCTTGTGAGGTGAGCGGCTGCGAGCTGAATTCAGAGTACAAGTGCAGCGAGTTGGCAGCAGATTATGGACATGCATATGTGCATAAAAATCGGAAATCCGGCCCAAAGAGAGAGGCAATCCAGCGCTTCGGGGCTGCAACGCGTCTGACATTTTGAGATGTATCAACTTCACGAGGCTATTGGGTTCTTTGAATCTATCATATCCTGATGATAGCCTTTCAGTAGCTGATTTGGAGTCCTGTTGGACAAGGATAGTCTCACAGCGCAGGAAGCCTAGGCCCGGAAGTACAACTGCGAAGATGTTTCTTTCTTATTTCTTGCATGGTTTGTCCACCCATAGGCACCATTACAAACCCCCCCCCCACACTGTGTGATATGGGCACCCAGAAGTGGCGCACGTTTTTTAGGACCTTTTTTTGCATGAGCTTTTGCCGTGGGAGTGGATGCTTTTCAGGTGACCGTGTCTCAGCAGGTCCTGAGACGCAGCTTCGTTGCAATGCGTTTTGAGTAGCATACGGGCAGTTTTCTGAGTGCAGTCTCATACGGGAGTATAAGGGAATTTTTAGAGTATGCATGCAGTATTGTCTAGAAGTACATCAACCCTGTTATGGGAGAGTATATAAGCGGCCAGGGCTGCTTTTGAAAGCTTCACGATGTGGGGATGAGACAGTCACCTTCTTGGTTCCGGTCTTGAGTGGAGGCTGAGTTGCTGGTCCGGATGTCGTTTTTTGCGAATAAGTAGCTGCTATGGAGGGCAAGGTTGCTGTTTAGCCACGAAACGGCAGGCATGTATTCACTGACATATGGCATTTCTGATTTGACAGATTTACAACCCGTATATGATCCGCAGTGCTTTGGACCTGCATTTCCTAGGTATGATCTGGAGATCACGCTGGGAAACCTCACCCCGTCAACACCGGACAATCCGGTGCACTTGGCATGGTGGGCGTGGACCTAAGCTGCTTTGGTTAGTCATGCTCGGAGACCATCATTTTCAGAATTCGCGCGCGTTGTATAGACTCCCAAACTTGAAAAATCATGACCCTTGTGCTAAGGACAGTGGCTTCCAAAATTGAGAAACGCACATTTCCCTCTGGGCAGATGTTTAAAAGTGTTCCTCTTCATGGTGGCATCATAGATCGCTGTTGGCCACAATGGACCCCACAAGATCCGCATGTACCGAAGGACGGAAGTCCAACAAGTATGCTGAAACATTCCTGCCGCATTTAGTACAATCACGTTGAAACCCAGCTATTCCAAGTATCTGGACCGCTTCTCAGTCCCGTGCAGAATCCTTGAAAAAAAACACAGGCTCTTGTTCTGATTATTTGCGCGCTGCCATCACCTACAACACTCTGCAGAAATCGTCCTTACACATCCTACAAACTTTAGTGTCCTGTCCTACTTGTACATGCACCGTGTGCTGGATGGAGGAAGAGTGGCTGAAAAAAGATATCTTCCGTCGAGCTTCAGACCTCCTGCCTCCGAGGCTCCGCAGAAGTCCCAGACAGCTTGGAATCCCCATGAAAACCTCGAAGGCTCAGACAGGGCCAAGCGTCATGCAGGGCTTGAGGGTTTGGGTTTTAGCCTTCGGTGCTGAGACTTTAGAATTTGCGAGGGGCTTGGGTTTTAGGGCTGAGGTTTCAGGGGGGTCCCCCTTCTCGGCCGGAGCTTCTTGGGCATCCGCAATCGTGGGAGTCAATTTCTCGTGTGCTGTCAACTGAGATATTTGCTCGCATGCTCGCGACTTGTTAGGTGAGAACACATAAGATAGTGAGTTTGGGTCAGCCAGTCCCATTTCCTTACAATCTTGCAAGGTCGTTTCTCAAGACTACCATGTTTTAGTGGATGCTTACCATGCGGATCCTTTTCCCAATGAGTTGCGAACACTCCGCAAAGCAACCCACGACAGCATCAGGCCTTAAAGCTTGGGATTCAGTCCGGATCAACGAAATCCAACTGAAGTCAAGGACGTGTGGTTTGCTACCACAAGCTCCGATTTTCAAAGTTTGCTATTAGCCAGCAGCATACCTCAATCCTGATTATTCCGATTATGCTTAAGATAAGTTGGGAACAAGGCAATGCGTTTTCTGAACCATTAAAGGGTTAGGATGGGAGCATCCGGTTACTAGAGGGGTCCACTCTCCATCCCCAGCTCAGCACAAGTATGCAACTGCAATGCTTTCCTTTACTCTCGTTGGTAATTAGTTGCAAGTGGGGTCAGTTGTGTCCAAAGCTAGCGTACTTCTATTAGCCCATTCGCATAAGCACCCGAAACCCTCTCAGCAAAAGACTTGCCATATTTTTTGTGCTTGGGGTGGCAGCAACAGACCGGACACAAGTTCTGACATCCGCATGGTATTGCAAAGCTACAACAACTTCACAGTACGCTGTGCAGCGCGTGCTTGCAGCAGGCTGCGCCGTGTACCGAGACATGAACCAGGCGTATCCGAACTTCACAGAGCCAAGCTTCAACGGCGGCAATCTTGTCGTGGGCTCCCCAGGGCTGCATATGGTTGAGCATCTGCGGGCATTCGCTGAACCGTCTTGGTGTTACGCATTTGACTAAGCCCCTTCACGCTACAACGTGGACCAGCTTATCAGTAGAACTGCTTCAGGTGAGCGGCTCTGGGAACGTCACCATCCGAGTGCAGAGCTTTAGTTTTCATTAGGGATGGTAAAGGTATAAGGATGCAGAAAGTCCTGCGGGCATTTCGCATGTGTGAAAAGGATTGTGGCTCTCTCCAATGGATCCTTGTATAAAGGCTCCCCCCAATATTGAGAAGTTGCCAGGTATGTGGAAGCACTTCATTATGGTTTTGGCGGGTGTGTTGAGATGCTGCTACGACCGCATCCTGCCTTCTACGAGCCATAGACATGGGAAAGCCCATGCATTTCCTCACGTTGAAGCTGCCCCCAATGGAGCCCGAAACTATTCGTGAATGTGGGAGTTTCCAACAACGAGACTGTGGCTTGTACACCAACATAACATGATCCACATGACAGGAACTGTAAGGAATCACTCGTAAATCT
The DNA here is from genome assembly GCA_905231905.1 of Symbiodinium pilosum. Lineage (NCBI taxonomy): Eukaryota > Dinophyceae > Suessiales > Symbiodiniaceae > Symbiodinium > Symbiodinium pilosum. The sequence continues at coordinate 179,357 of CAJNIZ010044193.1, read as the reverse complement.
TACAACTTTTTTGAAGCATGGTGCATTCCAAATCAAGGAATCCTGCCACGTACTTCGTCACACACTGGATCTCAGTGCCACACATTCACCTGCGCCTCTGCAGCAACGCCCGGGCCTTGGTTGGAGATTGGGCGTTTCTCCAAACTTTAGCCGCTGTTGTTGGGTATCCCTAGAGCATTTCTCCTAATTTGTTTTCGGGAGATAGGTCCCCACCTAGAAGCTTGCGGAATATCCAGTTGGATTCTGGATTTCTTCCAGTGAACTTCCAACACGTGCTACCCAAGGACACTTTCGCACACACAACTCAAGATGCCATCATCTTTGTGAAGAATGGAGCCGAGCTTGTCGCCGGTGAGGTCTGAAGGGACTTGGCATGTTGCTTGCGTCTTCTGTTTCATGCTTCATGCTGCTCAGACGTTTTGATATAGCAAATTTCATGTAGTCTGGCCTCAATGCACTGTAGACAGGCTTCCTTCGAAATTCATGAAAAAGGGCATAAGGTCCCCTTGCAACAGGATGAGGGCTCTCTGTTGATGTGGTCTTTTGAGCCCTTAGCCTTATCCGTAAGCTACGAACTCCAAATCCTATATCCCACACCCCAAACCCCTCAGGGTGGCTCGTCGCTTCAGATCTTGAACGTGAAGAACCACACCTGGACGGATCGGCCCGGGACGGGCGAAGTCGGTTCCCGGCTGAGATGGATGGATGCTCTAGGGGTCAAGGGTTTAGGCTTAGGGTCTATAGGATTTGTAGTGCTTGTTTGCGTTTAGGGCATGGCAAGCCCCTGAGTTGAAATGTCTCCCCAGAATTTAGAATTTGACTCCCCTAATTTGGGACCAGCAATTTGGCAAAGTCCCAAATAAAGAAACCTGGGTGCTCTTTCAGAATGACAGGTGTTGTATGAGGGTGTGTATAGGATATAGGCATAAGAGAGATGTAGTTGGTTCAGGGTTAGATTCTCTCAAAACCCTGGCCCCGTTTTCGGTATGTATTGCGACCTTGGGGCTGACAAGCACAACAGCTTTGGTGAGCAGTTGCAATGAGGACTCGGCTGACCTGTTCAAATTGGCTACGCGCTTCACGAGAGGAAAGGGCACCCCAAACTTGGCACATACTCTTCAGTATGATCCACATCAAATCTTTCCACTTTTGATAGGTAATTGCCCTTCTTCTAAGATTCCGAACTCCTAAGCCCCAAATCTTTGAACCCCAAACTTTTGAAACTTTTGAGCCATGAGCATTTCTCAAGACTAGGGCCCCCCCCCACAAAAAAAATCAAAGTATATATAATGGAGAATCAAACGGAAAGGCAAAGGGAACATGAAATGCAAACGACTGCATATAGGGATTACATGGGAATTACATAGGGCCTTTTACAGGATGATATAAGACTCATGTAAGGGTTATTATAAGGATTATTATAGGGACCATGTTGGGATTGTAGAAGAGTCATAAAGGGATATTCCCCCCAACCTTTGACCCTGAACTCCTAAACTTTCAGACACATTACTCTCCAAGATGATCCTGGCATTGCTGGCGTCCTGGTCTGGAGAAGGGTGCGCCAGACTCTTCCGGGGGGGTTTTCAAACCAGGTTCTCTTTGCCGGGTGATGTATGGAGAAGAAAGAGAAGGACTTTTGGAGGTTGATACGGACGCTCCTGCTGCACTGTTCTCAAGATTAGGGGCGTCATTGGGTTTTTATGCGTAATTGCTGCCATCGTATGGCAATTGTCAGGAAGATTGGGAGCCTGTAGAGGTTGCGGTAGGGCACTTCTGAAAATCATGGGTCCAGTTTAGGTCTTCAAAATGGAGACTTTTTTTGTAGACAAGGCGTCCCTGATTTTGATCCAGTCCCACCCCCAAAAGGTGCAGCCATGGTTTCCTCGTCAAGTGCTTTTTGATAAGCTTCCTATGACATGCCTTGGTAAATGAATTTTACAACCTGCCGATAGATCTCTGGGATCCTGAAGTTGGACCCTAGACCATGGAAGCAGGAACAAACTTAATGGGCCCGTACCATTTGCAGGGTCTGACGCCCTTCTGGGCTTCGGTGTGGTGGAGAGTCAGAAGCACAGTAAGAGTCTGCAGAATATAGGAGGCTTCAGATGTCTGAGTTTTCCGTGTACAATCAGTCTACACCGTAAGATGAACTGCCGAAAACCTTGTCCTGACTATCTAGGCACTTGTATTACTTTTCTTCATGGACCCACTCCTTCCTGCCTAGTAATACTGATCATGGCATGAGTTATGCTAGCAATCATGATGGCCACTGTATGTTCCTCATGGCATCAGTATCGGCCATGACTGTCTTCATGGGACTCAGGATACCTCCATCATAACGTAAGTAGCACAAGAAGTGCCAGAAATCGTCAAGCGCTAGTACCTAAATCCTCTCTGTGAAGGCCTGTGCCTTGAACCTTGCTTGCAGGGGGGCACGACCACCACCTTGGCTCCGGGTCAGATCCAGCAGCTCATCGAGGACACCATGGACCGGATGAACCTGGCTGCCTGGCATTGCCTTAAGTAGGAGTTGCGAGTTCCTGTTTGGGGGAGCCTGCAACCAGGCCTCCACTATTATGAGAAAGAGATGGAGAGTCAAAGTTTGATCTTGCAAAATTTCTCATTTGTGATCATTGTTTGGAGGCATAGCCAGTACTGTAAGGTTTAAGAGCAGTTGTTGCTCTTGTTCTTATACTGTTGATGGATGAAATCTTGCACCACCTAGGGGCCCAAAACTGCTGTAATTCCTAGGACTTTAGGGACTTAACGCGGTGCTCGGTTTTCCTCCATCAACAGTATCTTGCCGGGGCTTTGTGATGTTGATTTGGTTGGTTACATGGAAACCGCCGCCGCCACCATCCCGGCGGCGGCGGCAACAGCAGGCACCTTCTACCTCAGTAGGCCAGGGTTCAAGGGCAAAGGGTGATTTTCTAGACGCACAAAGAACTGATTCAAGTGATTTCCAGGTCTCAGACAATCAGCTTGGTACTACTTCAGCTACTCGGTGTCCATTCCTTTGCTTGCTCCGCTTCCTCCAAATGCGCATTCAGAACGCTGCCACTGACCTGTAAACATCACGCCATGCCTAAGGATGCTCTGGAGTTCTCGCCAATCTACCAGTGCTTCGAGAATGGACAGCTCTATGACCACTTCGTCGCAGATTGTTCCCTACACAACGTGGCAGTTGGCGAGTATGTTCGATGTAGGGTTGTTTATGTTCAGGAACAAGTTCCGAAGCCCAACCACCTCTGGCTGGCACACCTGGGATTTAAGACTCAAACAAGGCTATTTACCCGTCAGCTAGCAAGAGGTGGCTTGTGCCGCCCTGTGCGTGCAGACGCATTGGCGGATCGTGCTAAGAACCCACAAGGATCACCGAGAACAACTAACTGAAACCCTGATGCCAATTATCTTGGAAGGTACAAACTCCTGCGGAGCTGGCGCGGAGGTTTCGCACGGGCAGTGCGTCCCACCTGAATGAGTTCGGACTCTTGAGGCTTTTGAGTGAAGGCAGAGGGTCTAGAAGAGCAGGCAGAAGGTATTGCCTAGGTGCCACATTCCTTTTCCATAATTACCAGGGGCATTCTAAGCCCGCATTGCGCAAACCCTAAGGGCCGCTGAATCCCCAGGCGTGCGACCCGAGCGGTTCGTGGAGTCCAGCGTTGTCGGCGTCTGGCAGCTCATGGCCACCTGCAATGAGGTCTGTGTCCAGAGTTGGTTTTCAGCAGGGCTTAGGGTAGCCTTGAAAGGGCTGGGTCTGCCTTCCTCTCAGCCCCCATCCCTTTGATACTCGTTTCTTTGATAGCTGAGAAGAATGTTTCATGGAGCATCAAACTCCAGCCGGGATAAATTGGCGGTGGGGTGGGTGCGAGGGTTGCGCCGGCCTTTGAAACACCGATCCAGAAGGGCGAGAGCCACAGCCGGAGATCCAGATTTTGAGAGCTCCGTCACCTGAAGCTTTGTCCTCCTTCTTTTGGTTGGGGGATCCCTGAACTTAAGACTTTAAGATGCCTTCCTGATGGCAGGCTTGCTGGAAGGAGTGGAAGAACGTGAGTCTTCACGACAACAGGCGGCAGTGTCAATTCCCATTTACATTGCTTGCACATATTTTGCAACAGATTGCTCTGCAAGGAGAACCTTCAGTACGTCCATTACTTGTTTTGGTTTCAAGGAAGCCAACTAGTAACTAGTAAGAACCTCCCTACTGTGTACCTTCCTGGCATTTTGCCACTGCCAGACTGACAGGCTTGCCTTGGCAGACCTGCTGGACATTCCCTTTCAGGCGTCTTTGTTCTTCAGCTACAGCCTTTTGCCGGGAAATTGAGCATGTGCTCAACAGACCAAGTGTTGGTGGGGGTCTAACAACTAATCTCAAATTCTGTCAGGAGGTGAGCAGGGTCTCCATGACCTTCCATGCAGCAACTGGACGCCGGCTCAGCACTGACAAGTTGGCGACGCTTCAGGCAGGGCAAGGGGCGGGCTTTGTTTTTGTCGTAGCCTCTGCTACTGTGGGGCCTTGCAATGCCGTGGACAATGGTATGCTACCCCAGCAGTTATCTCTCTGCAAGGCCAGATACACAGCTTGGTCAAAATCACTGTCCGTGAAGCAAGGGCTACTGCGGTTGCTGCTGATGTTTCTCTTATGGTTCTTGACCCGCTCAGATCATGGTCACGACGAAGCGCATGGGCAAGAATGACATCAGTACGCTCATGAGCACATTCTTGAACGACCCTGCCGCCGCCGCAGAATCCGAGCTGCTGTTAAAGGGTTTCGGATTTTGAGTTTAGGCATTTTTGCTCGCGGGTTTCGCCCCCAGTTTCTGTAAGGCACGGTGTGCGGCTATGTCTTGCGCAGAAACTCCAAGCAACAGAGCTTTTCTGCTTTTTTAAAATGTGTGTTCCTCTAGTGCCTTACCGAGTCTTTGTTGAACAAACAGTTCTGGACCACGTGTTGCTAGTTGGAAGTCCAAGGAAGTCATGAATTTCCCGGTTGCTCAGGCTTGGCCCTCAGAAAAGGAGCCAGAATTCTTTCAGCTGCCTTGGTATCAATCTTGTTTCCTTGCCTAATTGTTCAAGCAATGGGCTTGGTATATATATCTGGCCGTTGTTGTCGCTCAAGATCTCCATGACGGACCTGAATGCAGACGGGCAGTGGAAAGATGTTGAAACAAGCAGCCGCCTCAGAACAAATGGTTGATGCATGTTGATGCCGACGCGCATATCGTGTGCTCAATAATGATTTTCTGGTTATTCAAACTTCATATATGCGATTAGGTTGGCATGTGCTAAAGACTGGGGCATTTGCAGACTTCTTCTACTGATAGCTTCTCTGGGTCCCGCTAGCAGGCTCGTAATCTTACACGGCGTATATAGGCAACACTTATGTCGAAGGTACATGATCTGCCCAATTCCGCCGGCACTCAGCTCAAGCAACCTCAGCTGAGCACGCATCTTCCTGATCCAAAAGGCCATTCCTGACATAGCAGAACGCCAGAGACTCCCAGATGATTGAAACTGTGCCTGAGTGATTCAGCTAGACCTTCAAAGGCATCCAAGAGTGTTGCTGAACCCGTGCGATTCGTCCCTAGCTGCACCATCTGCCGCCATGCAGCTGAAGCTTGGGACCTGGTGAAGAGATCATGTGGTGGCTTTTCAGGATGGTAGCTTCACCACAGGGAATGTTAGGAGTTTCTCAAAAGCGTAGGTCTCTTGGCTCCTCGCCTTTGGCAACATTGAACGCATTGTATAAAGGTCGTTTATGTTTATGGAAAGAGACTCAACTCTTCGAGTCGCTTCACCCGTGCACTCACATGGAATCTTGGTATATCCGGAGGCCAAGAGTTTGCGAACTCCTCACAGTGCCTGACTCACGGTGCATTAGTGTTCTGTTTGCGCCACCATGCAGCTGGATCCTAATATGCTGCCCACAAGTTCGGGGAAAGGGTTATTTTACTGGCCGTCGGCATCACTTCGCCGCAGAATTCCATTGGGAGGAGGCCCCAACCCACCTGAAAACTTACAATTTGGCTGGGACTGATTCTGTGCTTTTTCCGAAACATCCATTTCATAGCTGAAGGCTTGTTGTACTTGTGCAACCAGTGCTTTCTACCGTGGGCATAGATGGCCTGGAAGACGAACACACATGGGCAGTCATTGTGGCCAAACGTGATACGTCATATGCACACATATCTGTTTACACTTAGACACATGCAAACATCCAGGAGTCCCCTGGCAAAATTGCTGAAGGTGCCTGTTTACTGTTCAGTGGAGCGGGCACTCATCAAAAACGGCAAGGAGCACGGGTCCCTTCCAAAATCCCTTTCAAAATCGCATTGGCCCTTGCATGGCTCAGCATAATACTGACCACAATCACGCATGGATCCTCTCTTGCGGTTGTAGGGTTTCGTATATTGGAGGATCTCTAGTCCTTGTCCGGGCCTTGGTGCCTGCGTGACTGAGGCCTGCTTGCTTCGGCTGTTTCGCAGCCAAATGTGTGGAAGATGAGGCTCTTCAAGTGAGGTGTCTTTACATTGTGGGTATTGGGGACTAGAATTGGGATTTAGAGTTCAACGTGGTCTCACAAGGCTTGTATGGGATTGCAGGTGAGACGCCACGCTGCCCGAATCCATCGCTTGGGGACCTTGTCGTGGTGTCTGCATTCTGGTAGGGGATATTTGGTGTCATGCATGTCTGAAAAAGGAAAGTAGTGGCAGTTGCAGGAAAGGCAAGAATTGCAGTGACAGCAACAGCAAGAGTGACAGTAGTGCTCGAATGTCATCATGATCAAGGGGCATCTGGAAATTTCGGAGCACAAGGGGGCTTTGCTTCGTTGGGAGGAGGCTCAACAACAAAGCTCCTATCAGAAGGAGAGCCCTGCTCTGAGAAAATCTGATGCCTGACCTCTTCCCTAAATCCTTCTCCTGTACGGCTCCGAGATTCCAAAAGGAAGGATGGCGATATGGACATTCGTCCGAAAGCTAGGTTTGGGGATGTAGAGTAGGGTTGGAAGTGTAGGTGTTTTTGTTGTTGTGGTGGGTTCACAGCGGGTTCGTAAGAAATCGGGTGGGTGCCTACGCAGGTGCTCCTCATTTTTGAGTAGCATATATATATATATATGAGAGCACCTCTAAAATGCCTGGACTCCCGTCACGGGAGACCTTGAAACAGAGAAACGGATTTGCTCTAGAAGGTTTCAATTGATCTTTGTGACAAAGTTTGAGATTGCTGTGTATCGGGCAGGCTTTGATATTGAAGCTGGCGTACATGTTGGGCACGTCATTGCAGATCTAAGCCGGCCTTTAAGTAGCTGCTCTCGGATTCATGTAAAGATAAGCCTGCCTAAGAGTGATCAGCCATAATCCGCCTGTAATCTCTTCATATTGAGAAAGCTACACATCCCCAACAGGTGCAGCTACCTCAGACACCCAGCAGCAAGCGGAGCGCCTTCCAGGCCCGGACGGGCATCCTTTAAGATCGCATGAAAGAGAAAGGGCTGAATTGGAGTTACAAGGGATGATGTAAGGATATCAATACCAAGACACTTCAAAGGCTGGAGCTTTTGACGCGTTGTTGATTCTCTTTTTCTTGGATGTTACCCGCAATAAGGACGACTTGTATATTAGTTTGACATCATCAAGCCCCAGCACTCGGACGGTTGCTAGATTGTCTGTCAGGATTGACTCAGTACGGGTTTCTGAGGCTTTGCGGTTTGGAGTGTTTGCATTCTTCTTCTGCTGGCCGCTGCCAGTGCGGATGCCGCACTGCTCTTTTGGGTGTTGCGCCTGGTACTGCCATAATTGTGACTCTGCCGATGGATGTCCATGGCGCTCGCAATCATTGATGCGTATTTTTTTCGCTGTTGTCATCATTTGCCGGGCCTCGAGTTCCCAGAATTTGTTAACCACTGCAGTGAGAACAAACATGATCCTATTTTCATCTTTCCGCTGTAGACTTCCTTTATTTCTGATGACGTGGTTGTCCATCTTCGACATCTTTCTACTGTTCTCAGGCCCAAAGCCCTGGCCATCGGTCCCTATGCTTAAGCCTCGCAGCCTCGAGGATGAAGTTGCCATTTCTCCGAGGGATGACCCAAGCTGCCTTCCGGACAGCGGATCTGTTTGGGTGAGCGGGGGGGAGTAATGGGACTTGGCATGACTAGTGATAGACAATAAGCACGAAAAATCATGACAATAAGCATGACAAACAGACTTGGCAGTTCTTTGATGACTTACGCACGTAGCATCTGGTAGCAGCTGTGTCAACAGTAAAGCTAGTACCAATGTACCGCAACATCGTACATTTGCTGTGATCCCGGGTTCGGTGGCGGCACAAGTTTTGACATAGAGATGTGTGTGCAGGGACACAAGGGGCAAGTGTCCAGTCGTTCAGTAGCCTGGCCTGGTTGGGACTTAACTAAAAAAATCAAGCTTGAATACAACGTGTGGTTCCCCTGGCAGCCTCGCAGGAATTCCTCACCGGTCAGTGGAAGCAGGCTGGTTTGGAGACATCAACTCTCATGGTGGGAGTCCAATGTCACTTCACCATAGGTGCTTAAGCATCCTGACCAACCCAGCATTTAGGTTGTCATGGTGGCTCAACTGCCCTGCAGAAATAAAAATCCAAGCTTTGAAAAGCCCAAGCCCTGAGCTGTCCCAGCGTTGTACATAAATGCAGCCAGAGCGGGCCCTGAGACCTTGTCGGACTGCAGCACCATCCCATCCGAGCCCACACCGGAGTGCCAGCGTAGCACGACGATGCTTACAGACTCTCAGACTGCAAGGCACCAACGTGTAACCTGGAAACAGCTGTTGCTCCTGTCGCGATGGTAGTTTCTACTGTGGTGGTGGCGGTGGTGGTGGTGGTGGTGGTGGCGGCGGCGGTGGTGGTGGTGGTTGTTTGGTGGTGACGACAGCAGCTGCAGCGGGTGGTGGAGGTTGTGGCGCTGTCACAGAAGCACAATAAGCAAGAGCACTGGGCATATGGCCGCATTGGAACACGCAAGCAGATGCAAGCTTCCTTCGACTGTTTTTGTGAACAGAAGCGCCATGTCATTTCAGCAACGGTTCAGTCAAAGTGTATCATGCATGCTCGTGAGCGCATTGAAGTGGCCTACCTGTTTCGGGTCGCTTCTGTTGTATACAGGGCTCTCTCAGTCCCGTCAACTTTGGAAATTGATTTTGTAAAGCCCAAATTCTCTGCTCAGGATAGGACTCCCAAACGGTGTCTCGATGTACTCCCCAAAACGGTGAGATCCAGATTCTGATTGGGGATCAGCTTTTTGGGTGCATTCCCAGCTCAGGATATGACCCCCATGATCTCGGAGTACATCCCGGTGACCTCATCTCCTTCACCCTCAGAGCGACTGCAACGTGCGAGGCTAAGAGGTCAGGGATGCCCATGTTCTGAGAAGTGGCTATTGGGTTTGAACCTGGCTACTGGCCCATAAGTCCTGGAAGGTTTCGGGGGCAAGCATCAAAACCAGAAGAAGCCTGACAGCTACGTGGAAGCTGAAATTCTGTGTGAGGCTTGTGAAGTCCAGATTGGGAAGGGATGGGGACCATACAAGCCGAGTAGTCAACGTGGCAGTAGGGCTGCCTTCGTATGGAGTATGGAGAGCTTGCCAGGTTTATTGTTTTGAAGGTGGGCTCAGGGTCTAGGTCTAGGATTGAGGACTTAGGATTAGCAGCGGCTTGCGCTGGCTCCACCATCTTTGGAGAAATTAGGCTGTGTGATCTGGCATTCGTCAAAGCAGTTTGCTGCCAAAAAGATTTAGAATCCGTATCAAACCGGTGGCAAGAAACATGGCGGATAAGTTTGAGCAACTCCCATTTGTCCTAGATGAGGTGAGGCACCAGTGTTGCCGGAGATCGTGTTCGGGCCTCTGACTGCTGCGATTGCAAGGTGGGTCTGGACCATTGATCAAATCAAGGGCATTCGGGAGCGCTGTTACGAAAGGGACCCGGAAGAGGCAATCATTCCGTTTATCCTCTCATAAACTCTTTTCTTGGAATCCCCCATCTTTGCTGCATATCACACCTATATCACCCTGTTACAAGCAAGAATCATTACCCTTGGTCCCAGTTGCTCGGCGTTAAGATACCGCTTTGCGCGCTCTCTAAGTGGTGAAGTCCTTGCATGTGGCAGCTGAGGCCTGCTCTGCAGCTACAGAACCTGACAAGCAGCTGCTAAGCTGCATGGGAAGAGCTTGGGGCGGGGGGAGGGTGCGGGGGTAAAAGGTCAAGGTCAAAAGGGCTAAGGGTTTTGGGCTTATAGAAGGGCGGAATGCCCTCAACAGCTTTGGAATTTCTAGCTTTGGCCCGGAGTCAGGCTGGCATGCCTGACATGGTCAACAGCCAGCCTATTCCTTACCTAGAAGGTATCAGAAAGAGGCGGCGGTAGCAGCGGCAAACGCAACTGCCGCCGCAGGCTGATACGCATATGCAGGATAACAAAGCAGGCCGATAGACTCGCTGTGAAGTATTTCCAGGATGGGATGGCGCAGCACTGCTAGCATTTGCCATGGCTCACGCGCAGGAAGTTCTCCGTGCAGCCCAACACACCATGATCAGTCCGCTACGTCTGGGGCGGCTCGGCAGCAACAGCCAGCAACCTGCCAACCCTTTGGACATCCGTGGTCACAGCTTTCTGCCAGTTTGTTGAGAGCTGCACTGGCTGCACTGGCTGTCACGCGGTTTTGCACTTACACATGGTGTTGCATTGTCTGTGCGGCCCAGCTGTGGCAGGAATCAAGTTCAAGCCCTGTCTGTCATCGGAAGCGCGCCTAGTCTGCACCATTGTTGCTGCTCACAGCCAATCTCCAGAAAGCCCATGACAACTCCAGAGGTTGGTGACGCTTCGGGGTTGGTGCAGGTTGTTGGTTGTGCTCAGACTCTGTATGTTGAAGCAACGTTCAAAGCAATGCAAAATTTTGCCAGCCAAGCTTGACAACGATTCTTCTAAAGCTGTCATCCTCTCGAAGATTTTGCAGCCAAGCAGAAAGCTAAAAACTCTCTCAAACTCCGTATGACAAATCAAACAACCCGGCAAGCCAGATGACTAATCAACTAGCAAGGCGATGCATTCAAGACCTGCCGGCACGCTTAATTTTGCGGCATTGCAAGGCTGCAAGGGCTGGGGTCTGTTTGGGCTGACTGAAGTCAGTGAAGCCTTCTGCTATCCGTCACTTCGTATCATAGCCTGGTGGAGAGGGTAGCATCCCGAACTGCATGACTCGCCAGAAGCACAAGCAACCTAGGTTTCTCAGAAACAGGAATGAGGGCCTGTCAGGAGTCCGATTGTTTACTACCAATTCACGATGGTTGCAAATCTTGAACTTGGTGGCCTGAAGTCCTGAAGCATCCGGGAGTGGTAGCAAGGAATTTGCAAAATCCCTCAAATAGTATGAAGCATATTATACGATACAGCATCCCTACAGGGACACGCCATGTTTGTGAGCACGCCACATACCTGTGATGTCGCCAGGAAGATGGGTAAGCGTGTCACCGCAAGACTGACCACTCGGCAGGGGCCTGACAGCGAAGGTGCTTGAGGGCAAGATGAGGGCCCAAATGATCCAAATGATTTCATAGGTCCGCAGTAGGGTATATGATCGATTCAATCGAGCTGAGGAAGGAATCCTTGTTACTAGTATTTATTCACACCTATACAGTTTGTCCATGATGGTTTGCACGCTGTTGCAAGATTTCTGCTCTTTTGCTGTTGCGTGATTGTGGAGTGTTACCCCTTCCTCTCAACACTCGACTTTAGGGGGTTCAGAACGCTTGTGAAGCAAAATCCTAGGGTAGTTCCTTATAGTAGGTATTGCATATTTTTGCTGCAGGATACAGAAGGCTTGTTTGTTTGCGGTAGGAACTTTCTGTTGTCATTCATGGAGCTTTAGTAGGTGGGGATCAAGCGGTAGTTGGCAGGATGGGACTGCAAAGCTGCGGCTCTGCAATATATCCCTTTTCAAACTCCAAACCTTTTGCCGTATTCTGTTTAGAAGCTGCTTGCCAAGGTTCAAGAACCTCATCCGGAGGTCGTCGTCCTTACATGCCGCGAGCAGGCTGTGCCGGGGGTGCGTAGAGTCGCTGTCGCATTCTGTTCGATGACGCTTTGAAACATTCAGCCAGCGGATAGGCTATCAGCGCAAGCCTGAACTCGGCCAAGCCTCAGAAACCCAATCCTTCTCATAAGAAGATTCATAGTATCATAGAGTGCTGCAAGATGTGGTCCTCAATTGAGAGTTATTGGCCCTCTAGGTACTTCACTTTCATCATGCACTAGTAGCTTGACATGCTTTAGCCGTGCCCGAACTCTGAGATTTCCTGCTTTACACTGTGTTTCCTGCATTGTAGGTGGGTAGCGGCACCTAAGGTGCACCAAAGAATGCTAGACTTCAAGACTTCAGTCGTTGCCATCAGAGATACTGCTTGATATAGTTTTGGTCAACAGACAGCCATGACGATGCTAAATCTTGTGCTGCAGCCCACCGTCTAGAGATGCTGTACCTCCATGGGGAAATGTCGCAAGCTTGGGTCACCAAGATGTCGCGCAAATTTTACTGAGCCAATAGTATACAGGACCTCAGGAAGGATCCCGGACTATGAGAATGGCACATGATTCTCGTATTAATGGGCAAAGCACGTGCCATGTTTCGGCCTTCACAGGTTATGCTGTTCACCATGCAAGTTTCTGGCAGGCATATCCCGAAAGAGCTTACAATTCCGCCAGAGCCCCCGCTGCTGACCCACAGGATCCCACAGGCCTGGGTTGGTGACTGTGGACCTCCGGATTCGAGAGTACATGGTTTCAGGAGATGAGGAATCTAGGGTCTACACTCTGGTATGAGGGTGTTAGGGTCTCTGGAGGAGCTCCGAGCATGGTTGTTTCAACATTCTTGTTTTCAACCTTACATTCTTGTTTTCAACCTTGGTCTGTTTCGGGCGGTCGACCCTGGATTTTTTTTGATTAGAGATCTTACGGAGGGTGGTTTTACGCCATTTATGCACCTTGTTTGTGGCCGTCGACTTCAGCAGGACAACATGGCAGAAGCTTACATAATCCGTGTACTTCCCCCCGCTTTAAGCATAATCATATGCTACCCTGAAGAGATTATCATGCAGGTCCCTAGAAGGTGCTCGGCACCAGCCTTTGGCAATGCCTTCCGTTCTCATCCTGCTATTCTTCTTGCAACAATAATTGGTAAGGAGGAAGAGAGGAGGATTTCACTAGGCATCATATTTGAAAGAGGGAATCTTGCCTCAACACAGCGGCATAAACTTGGCAATCGCAATGCTAACTGTTTAATCTTACCACACCCAGGGGTGTTGTGGCGGCTTGAGATCGGAGACCCAGCAGACTCTGGCACAGGCGACAATCTGCAAGATCTGGGAGGCAATGCAAAGGCCTGCTGAGGATGCAGCAGAATTTGAGTGCGTTTGAGGGTACCCCAAGTCTTATGACCATCAGCTTTTTTCTCTTGAGTGATGCACTGGAACTTGCCGACATGGACCAATCGTTTTGCGCTACACCGGCGCAGCTGAGCAACACGTTGCGTCACGATGCGGAAGTTGGGTTTTGCATGTTTGGGGTCAGCGTTTAGCTCAGCACAAGCCCTGGACAGGTAGAAGCAGCCTGTCAGAATAAGGTTACACCTCGACATCCAGTACTACTAGGTTATACATGGGTTATAAGTCGGAAAATGATTACGTCATTTTTCAGGTAGTCAGGCGCTACCGAAATTGACCCATATCCCCCAAGTGTGGCATTCCTCTGTGAAAGGCCTAGCCAGTGTCCGCTTCTCCAGTTCCTCAGCCAGGCCTGGATCTGTTCTCGCCTTTACAAGCCTTTTACGGAGGCTATCTGTAAGTGTTGACATAGGGTCCATAGTGTATCTTACAATTTTCAAGACATTAGACTGCCTCTAAGGTTAAAGAGGACTCACTACGATTTTCAGTTTATTCAGGTCTGACTTGCTTCGGGGAGGGCTTCAGAATACGGCAGGTGTCTGTACATGTCCGAAGTTGTACTGCTCCAAATTCGAGTATTAAGGCCGCTCTGTTCTCTTCAAGAATCGGAGTCTCAACAATTAGTTCCTGTCCCAAAAGCCCAATTTTTTGGGACCACCCTCCAATCAACTCCAAAAACCGGAATATTTCCACAATCTCTTCAAGCCCTATTAAAGCCCGGAGCCTGAACGTTATTCCTAAAGCTCCACGAAAAGAACCTGTGGCAGCACGATAGGCGCCCTAAACATGACCCTCGAGCCCCAACTCCAGGCCCCTAACATGTCCTATGAATATTAAATCATGAGTCCTGAAACCCGGACACTTCAAGAACGAGGTGATGGGCTGCCATGACTTCCACACCTCTTTGTGGGAGGACTGCCAGGAAGTCCCAGCCGCCAAGGCCCGCACCACTACTTGGTCTCATTCCTTCGTATGATGCAGATTTTTTCTAGATCTATATTTGTTGCGAGTGATGTCGCCACATATTAGCCTCCCCTTGATTATGATTGCAGCTTGCGGCTGCTGGTGCTGCTAGACTGGTGGACTGGTGGCGGTGGTGGCGGGGGCGGCGGCGGCGGCGGCGGTGGTGGTGGTGGTGGTGGTAGTGGTGCTGCTAAAGCACTGGTCTTGTCACGTCTAGGATTGTGCTGTTTGAAAGCAGCATGCTATTGATCCATAGGACTTTAATGTACAATAAAATACGACCAGAGAACATGTCAAATTACGAGTGTCTCCTCTCTTGATTCCAAGGCGACTTAGTTTGAGAACCGCCTGCAATGGACCAAATATGTGGCTTCAAATGGAAGTGAAGCTTAAACAAGGGTCAGCCTTGTAGCTTCATTTACCTCCCTCCCTCCTTCCTTAGCCCTGCAAGCTCCTTGCACGCTAATGTGTGTCAGAATCCCATAAGCCCTCCACGCAGACGAATGGAATTCTGCAGGCTTAGGGGGGTAGCTAGAAACACCTAGAAGTAACAAGCTTATTTCGGGACCGAATATATCAACGTGACGGAAAGTCACGGGCCATCCGAAGCCTGTAAGCAGTGTGCCCTTGCTGTCAACACAGCCTGTACACCTCGCAGATCCGGAAGTGCTGCTACATGGCGCCCATCCCTGAGGACATCCCCAATTTCGCCAGGCCAGTTTTCATAGTTGAAGATTACACGATGGTTGACTTTAAGCGTACAGTCTGCATGTGAATGCATGTGTCAGTGCTTGTGTCAGCGGGCCCTGGAGTTTTGGGGCTCAGACATCGCAGATGGGCTCAACTTGAAAAAAAAGCCCATTCGCATCATTTTGTTGGCAGCAGACGTTTCATCGCAACACAAGAATTCTCAACAGCTTGGGTTCAGGGGCCCGGAGCTTAGGGTTTTGAGCGAAAGCTTGCTGCGGCGTGGCCCCGCTGCAAACTCAGCAAACACCTGCAAGGATGCTTCTGTGAGGTCCCGTAGAATTGGCTTCCGCCCTCTCGCCTATTGCGTGCCATATGAATCTAGTGAGGCATATTAGTCCTGATAACTCAGAGATGATGTCAGCTACCGCCCGAACCCTATTATTGTCGCAGAGATACTTATAGTCCCGTGTCATGGTCCCTCATCATAGTCCCTGCAAAGTCAACTGAGCTGCATGAAGGCCCGAAGAGGCCTCGGAGTCCCTTCTCTATGCCTGAACGAAACCGTATAGCCTGGAGGCGTCTTTTGAACATTCCATCTCAGATCAGCCCGCGGCTCAGTCGTTCTGAGCCCCAAGGCTTGGAGTTGTCAAAATAAAAAACGTCAGTTTCTTGGATTTGTTTGAAACTTGGGATTGTGCAGGAATTTTTTTCTCGGGATTATCATCGAGAGGTTTGCAAAAATGTGGATATTTGCTCAGTCTGTGTGCCGATTCTTGCACTCGGAGGACCTAGAGGAAATGGCTCGGTTTGGCTGTTCGTCGCTATGGGCCAGTTCGCGGCTCCTGCCTGGAGCGTCCTCGCAATTTTGGGCACCTCCATTGCCCAAAGTGATTCTGGCGCGTCCTCGCATTTTGCCCGAAAATCGTGCTCTCGGGTTGACCTGCTTGCAATTTGGGCTTGAATTCGTGCCCTCGTGGACCGCCTTCCCATTTTGGCTCGACATTCCGCTCGCGCGCAGCGCGTCCTTGCACTTTGGTTCGAGGGCTCTTAGAGTGGTCTTGGGGTGGTCTTACCGAGCTTTTGGAGTGGGCCTGGAGCTGGCAGCATCCGCTGGATATTGTTTTACGCATCGGGTTAGAGAGGTAGTACTTAGATTTTCAGGAAGGCCTCTTTTTCTCGCATGAATAACCAGCTACTGCCATCAGCCATGCAGATTCTCGGAAGCCAAGTAATTGGGTTGGAAAAGCTTGCCTTATAACCAGCTGCTATTGAAGATCAGGCCACGGTCTCGCGATGTGCTTGTGCTATGCCCTAAACTACCGCAGAAACATACAAAAGGTTGCCTGCATCATCTAGTGGATGACAAGGTTTATATTCCAGGATCTAGGACTCATGGCGGCTTCTGTCATCCGGGCTTGCTACTGCGGACACCAGCTGCATGCACCTTGAACGCTCAGTCTCTTGAATGCTGTCTGAGGTACTTGTTCAGTTTGGCGACTGTTTTACTCGCCAGAGGAGTTCTTCCAATGCAACTACTTGCACAATAACGTCCCACGTTGAGGGCTGTGCAGCAGTTCTCGCAATTTCCTAAGCTAGCGCAGCAGACTTTCACTTTCGGTGTCTGTTTGGGTTGAGTTCGCGAACGTTGGGTCAGGAGATGTGGTTCGTGCAGCAGAACTACACTGGCGACGTCCTGTACGGGGACCGATTTAAGGTGCGCGTTCCTAGTAAGTGTTGATTGGTGTTCAGTCAGGCATGTTTGGGCCGACTAGGTATATGGGCAGGGCTTGGATTTCCTACCAGGGATGGAAATGACGAGAGAAGCAACTTCGCGTGATTATGGCCATCTTTCCAGACAACGTATTCCCATATTTGCAAGGGGACATTTGCCTGGAAAAGCTTGATATCCTTTCATCCTACACGGCCTGCACGTGCTATCCATGCTTGTCCAGCATTTCCACTCGACAATCCATTGCCAGCGAGACCCTGATGTTGACAACTACTTAGCCCGAGCTACTCACTAGCCTGGGCTGCAGGTGCAGTGCACGGTCCGCTTGCGGCAGGACGGTATAAGATTTGTGATTTGGGCTTTAGGGTTCAACGCGTAGGGGAGCTTCCATGCGAGTTTCGGCAATTTTGGCAGATGACTGACACTCGTCGAGTATCTGAATGCTGTTGTTCTTTCTCATCCCCCGAGATGCATCATGTTAGAAAGTATCCGTCTGATCATGTTCGTCCCTGTGTTACGGTTCTTAGCGAGAAGACACGCCCCTAGCTGTCAATCCCCTGCGGAGGAGAGCGAGTCGAAAAGTGTGAGTGTCGAGCAGTGGGTGGAGATTGCCTGGGACCGGCGTTTATTCCATTGTTTTCAGGATTGTAAAGGGATATTATTCTAGTAAGGAGGAACCTCAAGGAAAAGCACATGGAAACTGAAATGGAAGCTTCAGGGTTGAAGGTCTATACGGAGATATACCAGGAATGGTACCTCAGCCCGAATCAGTGCATTGCCCTACTTGCCTTATTTATAGTACCACTTCAAAGTACGGAAGTCCGCTCTTGAAGCAGTTCTGATCTATCTCGCAGCTGGAGATTTCCCTGACTGGATATAGTATCCTCCGATTATCTTGTCGACTGGAGAAGTTTCTCTTACTCAGCGAGAAGTACTCCCAGCGGCAAGGTCTCATAGATACCTCTGCTCAACAGGGAGTATTGGTGTAGGGCATGCCTACTGTCCGATTGCCGTGTCTGCTTTGCCGCCAAAGAATGTCAAGCTACACGGTTTGGAATTTCAGGGCTAAGTAAGTTGAGGGTCCTTGAGAGCAGAGGCTTTGCAAGCTGGGGGGGCTTTTTTCTTTCTTGTTCTTAGAGGCTTCCATCAGAGATGACATTGCCGCTTATCGAGCACTCTCCGAACCGAAAAAAAATGGGTAGCGTAAAGCTTTTCGGCTCCCTCGCCAAACCTGACAGCGAAGGCTCGACTCAACATCCCCAGGTCACACACCTGTTTCGATGGCTGTCCTGTGCAGGATAAACCGTTGCCCTTCACCCATGGTCCGGTTCCTGCGCTGCAAAATTCGGCATAAGGTGTGGAGTTTTTTGGGGCAAGTAGGGTTGGAGATTCTTCAGTGAGTAGGGACTGCAAGCAGAGATGGGTCCCGGTTAAGGATAGTGCCAGACTTTTTCTTTCACAAGCTCCCAAGTAAGTTTCTGGTTGTAAGATGGCTCCTGGCCCATGTTGGGGTACTCCAGATTGCCGTATTTTTCCTGGGTTTGGTTATTGATTTATCCAGGATTTCGCCATGAGGATGACAGGTGCTCTCAGGTAAATTTTGCAGTGCCTTTGGCTGGTCTTTTTTTGGATTGCGCCTCATTTCGGGGTCCCATCCTAGTCTGGAGGTATGCAGTTGCTTATGAGAGATATTCGCTCGAGAACTTAAGCCTACCTTCTCATGTCGCTGATGTGGCCATACGCACGTGCTGCAGGTGGCCTAATGCTTCACTGCCTCAACGCTTCTCCTCAAACTATAGTGATATATTCTGGTTATCATGGTTATGATGATCCCAAAGCTCGCCATTCTTACCTCTGGATTTGGCATGAGTCGCAATCATGGATTTGGGGATCGACAGTAGCATCCTGAGACATTCCGATTCTTAGTTTGCCTGATGTGTCTCAAGCAGGTTCGCTGTTTCATCGAGAACAAGGCTCAGGCTGACGGGCGCGCGTGGTGCTCAGCCTGCTTGCAAGCACCACTTGGATGTTCTTGAGCTGTTTCCAGTAGGTCAGAAGGTTCTGCAGGTTGTAGGACGATGTAGGGATATGGAGAGTTGGGTATTTGTAAGCGGAGTGGTACTACCGCAAGTCAGGTTCAAATCTCGTTATGTTACCGTAACTCCACTTCTATTATGGCTACTCATGAACCTCTAAGCAGAACTGCTTCCGAGGCCCTTGGCGGCGACTTGGTTCGTTGCATCAAGGCGCCCATGCCAGTACGGAATCACCTCCAGTACGGAATGGGGAAGGAATGGACATCCATGTTTTCTGCTGAGCACAAGGTAAGGTAGGTCCCCCCCTCGAAGGCCTTTTGGTATCCCTACATTATATTTTGAACTCCAACTAGACTAGGCCTTAAAGTTTCCATCTGAAACCGGGCAGCTGGTGCATGTTCCTGATGTGTCTCGCTGATCATTCTGATCGTCTTGTGCGGGTGGTGATGTCCCAAAGAACTGAGGATGGTCAGATGGTAAGGGGGGTAGGCGGGTGAGCCAAAGGAGTGAGGATTTCCTACTGGGACAAATACCAGAGGTCTTGAAAGCGGGCAAGGTGGGCCGCGGAGCCTTTCTCTAGGGTTGCTGTTTGGGGAGACGAGAAGTTTCTAGTTCTAGCGCCCCTTTGAATCCATACCCGGAGCCCTTTCAATCCCACCCTATAATCTCCGAACTCTTTGCAGGAAGCGGTGGAAGGCTTGGAGCTTGATGAGGAGGACAGCCGGCAATTAGGGCAGAATTGGGACTTTGGGGCTCAGGTGTGGGGTTGGAGTTTGGCGTCGGCTTTGATGTTCGGTCTTGATGCTTTAGCACTGGGCGTAGAGTATCAGCACCCTGCTGTACCGAGGAGGATAGCGGGATCTTGCACTCTGCATTATGTGCTCTGTTTGCGCGATCTTCCAGTTACATTCATCGAACATTGACCCCCGCAATCAACAAAATGTGCACACGCCTCACACATGTGCTGTGATTGTGGTCGCCTAGCTTCCAGTACCAGAAAAATGTCCTCCAAGAAGCAGGAGAATGAATCACGAGGTCTTGCCAAGGTCCTGGCAGAGGCAACGATGGGGAATTGATGTATACCTGTCAGAGGAACGACCCGTGCCACTGGCAACATATGTAATGTTGACGCCACGTCTACTCACAATCTATGTAATGCCCAATCATACAACGCTTGGTATGGACAACTAGATTTGGAGGCACTGACAAGCGAGTGAGGTTGATCGTTTTGAGTTTCTGCATTTTCACGGTTTCGGGTATTGATGTTTTAGCTGGTTTCGGCTGAGAATTCAGAATTCCAGGTGATCCCATCAGCATCTTCAGGTGAGAAATACGGTCTTGTCAACCTCGCAAGTACCCTTGACGAGTACCCTTGACGCAGCCCAGCACTATGTCTTGCGAGTCTGGCAGTTTTGGGGTGGAACTCAAAACCAATCGGACGGGCTAGAATACAAAGCAAGCTTGCATGTGGTAGGCCCCGCTCCGTGCATCCTCCTCTGACTGCACATTCACATAGATCAAAACGGCCGAAATCGTCTTCCTCGTAGCGTGCACTTTGGCTCCACGCTCCCACCACTAAGTACTGACAGGCAAGGACCTGTGCAACACCACCATAAGAAGTCTCTAAGTCTCTCCAACTCATGAGCCATTTTCGTGTTGGATGCCACATGCTCGGGATACAGACTGAATTTTGCTACTACCACTTTCTGGCTGCACAGAAAGAGATGGCGGCTTAGGACGGCATGGGGTTCCTCGAAATCATGGGTTTCATTTCAAGTGCGAAATGGGCTTGGACTGAGTATCTGAGGGTTGCAAATGAGACCAGGATAGCCAGAGAATGAAAAGAATGAGGTTGATGCATCCCGTACTCGCCAAGAGTTGTCAAAGTCTGTGGGTCACCTTATTCACCTCCTGTCAGGGTCCCTGAAGTACCCTCTAGCTAACGGCATCCTGATTATAGGACCCCCTGAAAGAAGGTTGCCCTGATCATTTAGGTTAGCCCTTTTGGCAGGCTTCTGCTGGTGAAGCAGAGGAGGTCTTCGGGCAACCTCCAGTCTCATCCGAGGACAACTTTGGCTTAGGGCTCAGGGTTCTAAACCTGGAGAAGGGTTTGCAACCATAAGCCCCCCAACACATGTTGAGACATGTCAAGTGGATCTTGGGGACCTATCGCCAACCTTTAAGTCCTACACCCACCTTAAACCCTGGACCCTTCAACTCGTTCTTGTGCGGGAGGAGCTAAGGCGTCAGAGCCTCTGAAGCCGATGTGCTGAATAGGAGCTGAGCCCAATCATCTGAAACCCTGGATACGTGTGATACATTGCGCTCTTAGGGTTTCTGCTGTGAAGCACAAGCACGCGTAGCGCTCTTACCTTTGTCAAGGGATCGTAGTTGGGATTTGTTTATTACGACTTACCATATGAAGTAGTTATGTAAGACATCTTTTCTACATTTGACAAGCAAGGGCTCAGATCAAAGCCAGGGGAGACGTCCCCCAGCTAAGTGCTCGCGTCACAGTTGCGCACTCAAAGAATTCCAGATAATTCGACCATTTATGATGAGCAGCAGACCTCATCTAAATTCCTCAAATTCAGTCCGGCAATCCTTTGCCCCGACTTTTTTTGGGGGGCAAGCCGGTGCTGGTTTTACCGGGTCCATCAGAGACCTGGGAACTAGCTGCGAATCACCACAGCTCACGCCGTTTGAGTAGTGACTTGTTCGGGGTGGTCATTTGGAGTATTGTCATAGGGCCTAGACCCCTATCTACCGCTCAATTCTCAAGTGTGTGTGCCCAGTTGCACGCATGCCGCCCTTGGAACAATATGATTCATAGTTCGGTTGCAAGGACCTTGCCCTCAGAATGAAGCCTGCGCAGCAACCGACATTCATGTGCACATCTCTATTACGCAGGCACATAAGAGGGCTGGTAAGGAACAGAACAGTTATGGGAGATTGCTTCCCATCGCTGGTTCATTGCCACCGTAGCTACAAAGGCTGCGCTTGTCAAACACGTTTTTGCGATTGCCGTCTCGATTTCTCTGAACCGGCAGGGCTCACTTGAGCATGCCTAATCTCCCCAATCCTGCCTTCCAGGCTTGAGTTTTTTTTTTTTTTTTTTAAGCGGCCTTAGAGAGATTTCCTAATAATGGTTGAACGCAGGGAAGCCCCCCTTTGTGATCTTGTCGTCCATTCATGCTGTCTTTTATGCACAGCTGAAGCTCCTAAGTAGCATCAACTGTCAAAATGAGAGAGTGCTGCCGGGCAAGTATAGCCACATCCTGCGTGCATGGCCCCACAAGATCCACAGCCTGTGTCTGTGGCTCACGAAATAATGCTGAGCGGGCCTTCCCGGGTGCCTGTCTGCCAGTTCTGCCGACTTGAGGGTCAGTCCTGGTAAGGCGCAAGCCTGACTACTTCTGATTCCTTCCCAGTATCATCCAGATGTGTGCTCATTTGTCCTGTTGCCTCATTGCGACTCGCTTGTGTTTTTTCTTGGATTGGCAAGAATCTCCTCAAATCTTACATGAAATCTTACATGCCCGTGAAGCCGGAAGAAAAGTAATTTGAGCCCCCCACTCTCATTATCCTTAGCTTCTGAAATCAGAAGACCGCCACCAGGCCCCTCAGCCCCAGACTCCCGACCTGAAAAATGCCCCGAGCCCGAATCCAAACCGCTTAGTCCCCAATCCAAGCCTCCACCCCTAAACCTAAGCCTTAAATCGAAGCAACGACAGGCTCCCAAATCTACTAAACCCTAGCTCAGAACTGCAAATCTTGAAGTAATATTCAGGCTCTAATACTAAGCTCTAAGCCCTCTGTGCACCCATCCCTAGCCATCAAGAACGGCTTCGATTCCCAGGCAAGGCCTACACCTGAAGCCCAAGTCTAAGCCCCAGCTCATGACCCCAGAGCTGAGACCCTGAAGCACAACCAACCCTGAGCAATCCTGAATGTCTGATCCTGTTTCTCTGAGGTGTTCATAGGCCCCAGTGAAATTTGTAGGTTTAGGGCAATCTAGAGCTGAATCGGCTTAATGGAGTTTTTTGCTCCTCCGTGGATGCCGTATGTATGTCACGCTCTTAGAGGGATCAAAATATCTCAACTCGATCAGCAAGCTCGTCGAGGTATCAGTCTTGAGAACCCCTCTTGAACCCACTGGTCGTTGCAGATCTGGGAGTCCCGCTCTGTTAGCAGCATGCCAGCCCACGCAGACGGGGATTTCTTGGCATCTGTCTATGAAGTATGGGAGCCCAACACCCTAAGCAAGCCCTGAAACCGAAATCTCAAACGCAAAGCCCTGAGCCACGAGACCCAAACCACAATCTCCGTATGGGCAGTTTGCTGGCCTGAAGAGCAGCTTTACACCATGTGGAGTTTCTGAACATGGGTCCCTGCTTCGGGTCCCTGGTTCTTGTAGTAAGTAAGGTTAAATGGTTTTTAGGGCATGTGTATGGAATCCTGATGTTTAGAAACTCCTGTTTTAGACTGGAAGCTTCCCCTCGCAAGCCTGATGGTTAGTACGGAGTGACGGACTGGGATGCTGGCTTCTACGATTCAACAATGATGGTCTATGGATCTCTTGTTAATGGTTGCTCCGCAAGGGGTCCTTGGCTGCTATTCCTTCATTCCCCGCTTGCCAGCAGAAGCTTGATGCTTCCGGATGCAGGATGTAATAGCTCAGGAGCGCATGGCCACAAAGTCCTTTTCATCTAAACCCTTTCAAGGGTTGTCCGTTGGCACTGCTAGGTTTGGAATTATGAGAGGTTCCTTGGAGAATTGCCTGATCAGGTAAGGAAGCGCTGTGCTCAGAAGTGCTCCCAAAGCTTACCACTTCCTTCTGTTCACGGCTCAGCACCACGCCCTGGTGTACAGAACAGGCAGTCAGGGGCCATTGGACGACACCTGTCATTCATCGCAGCAGACACGACCCCGGGCAGAAGCATGCGCTCAAAGATCCGCGGTCTGCCGACTTGTATCGTGCCAGAGTAGGTTCCTAGTCATCAGAACCTTGAAAGTATTGAGTCTTAATGGGACAGAATGATGGCAAACCCTGACATACTCCGATTGGCAGTTGTGCCTTCGTCTGTAGCTAGATATTGGGCAAGTGGCCAGAAACTGACTTGTGTGGTTGTCATTCCCGAGGCAGTGGAGACACCACTGATGTGATGGATGACAATTCCGACCCCTATCAGGTTTGCGGCTTTTTGGGGTTTGGAGATAAAGCTTTTAACCCCTCGCTGCAGTTGGACACTGGAGTCTATGGCACGGTAAAATGTGTACGGATTAAGGGCATAATCTTTAGAATTATTCAGGCTTCTACATTGCGGCATGGATCTCTCATGGTAGTCCCTACAAAAGTATAAATGCATAGATATACACACATGTTGCTGCCTAGGGCTTGGTGCCTCCCGTGTCCAAAAGAAGGCCGCAGTTCTGAGACACCCTC
This sequence comes from Symbiodinium pilosum, assembly GCA_905231905.1. Taxonomy (NCBI): domain Eukaryota; class Dinophyceae; order Suessiales; family Symbiodiniaceae; genus Symbiodinium; species Symbiodinium pilosum. The sequence goes on along the minus strand of CAJNIZ010044193.1, from coordinate 155,024 downwards.
GTGAGCGCATCCTGAGTAATTAATCTACGCCACGCTACAAGTACCTATATGGGGTACACCTGAGCTCAAGTATACCTACATGGGATCGCTTAAGACATCTCGTACGGGTACCTGGAGCCTCTGGATGAACGACAGGATCCTCAATTCAGGCTCATGAGTGCGTTCCAATCTTGCTTGGAGGTTCGGGTTCAGGGTCAAGGCTGCAGAGTTTAAGAGCAAGAAGCCTAGATTTCGTAGCCCAACCCGGACATGAGGGCGCAAAAACAAGCGTTCGGTAGTCATGGGGTCTACTTTGAGGAGAGGTTAGTAAATCCCTCTTAAGCAGCGGCCTCGATGCCATTCAAGGTCTTAAGGGCCCTGGTGATTCTGGTAATTAGTCCGTCAGCGATCTCAAACCCAAGGCCCACAAGTTTGGAGTTTAGAGCTTACGCCTGCAAAACTAAACCCGGAACTTGCGGTTTTGGGCTAAATAGCATCAGAACAGGGCGCTGGCAAAAGGCGACTGACAACCAAATTCCGAAAGCCAACATCCCAAGGGTCCTAAATACCGAATCAGGATATAGAGCCTGCAGGGACGTGTAGTGTTGAGGGTTTAGGGCATTCAATATTTGGGTACTTGAGTTCTGGTGCCAGTAAGTACAGGTTCTGGGGAAGTGTATTAATTATGATTGAAGGCTACTTGGACCTTCAGGGTTGGGGTCCAAATGGTTTTTCTTTGGTGTCTTGTACCTACATAGGTGAGTAAAACACACCATGCCTCTGCATCTTAGGGTTCACTTAGCACTTGTGACCGAACGATTCTGAGGCGATCTGTGGTGTTGCAGGAAGAGTTGGCTGGAATCCTGACGATGTACTTCCCCCAAGCGGCCGCCTAACGCAACTATGTAGTATTTACTCTCCTCCACTGCCCTGAAGCAGGGGCAACATTTTGCCAGAGAAGCTTGTCCTGCACACAGGACGCCTACAACGAGAGGGAGCCAAGAAACGTGTGGAACTTAACAACAGCCAACATGATCAGGGATAAACATGTTGCCAACTTTGTCATGAAACGTAAGCATGTTCAGTCATTTGTCTGAGGGTGTCGTCTGCGCACTTTTCGAAAGAATGGTTTCTGCAAAGCCGTTGTAGCTCAGCAACTTGATGTTGTCAGCTTGATCTATGACGCAGTCCGGGTGCGCGTGTTATCGAGACATGTTTGGCCAAGAACTGGCAAACCATTGGAGGCCAGCTTTACTACAGTGACGCAGCACTCGCTGCGTTGTGCAATGTCAAGGGTTCACGGTTCAAGGCTTACAGATGCAGAGTGCGTCTCACCAGCAAAGGATTTGGCATGCGCCTCGCATCTCTGGGATTGCAAGTCTGATGTAGGGTGTGTGTGGTCATCTATCGAGCCACGATTTTGGTCACGTGAGTATGTCATTGATCAAGTGCTCCCCAATGAAAAAACAAGTTCTGTAGTCGTCATCGAAGCGCTCAAAAAGAGACCAGGGGACCGGAGTCCGCTTAGGAAACAGACACAGAAGGGCAAGTGAGAATTGCCAACACATCTTTTCTGGGGGAGGAGCCGAAAATAAGGATTCACCTAGTTTGTACATGTGCAGATAAGCCCGACTATGCCTCAAGCGGTACGAGCAAGAAAACCTACATGCTGTGGTCTAGACTATGTTAGCATGCAATGTGCAAGATGTCTCGGCACTATCAGTCTTGGTGTCTCGCTCCCTGCCCGGCCCATGCTACTGCTTGGGGTATCTGTGGGGACATTGATGCTCATAGATATCCCAATACCAAGCCTAGAAATAGAACATTTGGACAGCAGCCTGGCACAGGCATTCCTACCGGAGACCTGCCAGTGGGCCTCGTGGGGGCCTTAATGTAGCTTGCGAGATGTAGGCATTAGTGTATAGGGTTTGCCGTGTAGAGGTGGTCAAGCTCTTGTGGGCTCAGGGCGCAGGCTTTAGGTCTTTCAGCTGTGGGATACCGATGCGAACCCTAGCAGTGTGGCAGGCTCAAACTTCCAACAGAGCTCCTTTGGCCATTTTGTATAATTATGGCGGAACTTGTACAATTTGATTGACGGTTTGGATGTGGATTCTGCAACCGTCTTCCATGGGGTTCCTTTAGGACTGCCATCTTGAACTATACATGAGGAGTTCCCGAAGCAGGCCTAGTGAACATACCAATGAAGCCGCAACCCACCAGAACTAGGAATGGCTTTCTCAAACCACCTGAGTACCGTCTAAAGGATCACGAAGCCCAATCAGGCTGCATTGGGGTGCTCAGGTACATCCCCAACCTTCGAGCCCAAACCCTTCTTTATGGTTCATCTTCATACACGTCTGTTGCATTGTGTAAGAATACGGATAAAGCTTCAGGTGCATTCCTACACTCTATGACCCATGAGCCTGAGCCCTGAGATCTGAGCCGCGAGCCCCAAAGCATGTACGAGTTCGTCCGGATGCAAAACCCTGGAATATGCTCTAAAGCCCAAACTTGTTGTAATTGATGTCATTTTGACTTATAACTATCCGTCACGTTATTGTCATTACATTATTGCTTCTCCAAATCCCAATCGCTAATCTCCAGATCACAAACCCTACAATGGCAGCCCAATACATCCAAAAAACACCTAGATTGTTGCTGTGGCCGTGGCTGTGATTTTCGGTGGCTTCGCCTTCGGCTTCTTTGCAGCGTGGCTGAAGCTTATCGCGCCAACCATTGTTTTTTCTCTACAGGGGTCACGCATGGCACAAAAGGGTTTTTAAGGGCTTCAAGGGCCCTACACTACTGTTATCTGATATGCTGTTGACCGATTCTTCTGGGTCTTGCAATTCGGTCGGCATCCTTCTTGGGCTGATTGGGCAGGCTCAAGATGGCAATAGAAGGAAGAAGACTTAATGTAAAGAGGTGAGTACTCTAATTCCCAAAAAGACCTCTCCTCTACTTGAGAACGTTCCTGCTGGCACACAGCAGCAATACGCATCGAGCCAACCAACTGGTTCGCCATCCTGCTCCTCTTGAGTCTAGGGTATTATTGTTTCTTCGTTATTGTGCAGTATATTATGCATATTATACTATAGAAAGTGTAATACAGCATGCTATGGCACATGGTACCACAGAGCCAGCAATTCGGGTTGCGCTTGCGGCTCCTCCCTTCGCAGCCTTAGGGCCTTAGGGCTTACCTGGCCTTGCTGATCCTTGTGACAGCCTGATGAAACTCCTCTGTATTCCCTACAGTTCGCCAAGTTGCCAGGGTGCTGATTCGGGGAGGGGTGACACAGATAGTATTGAACTGAAGCCATGTCAATCTTGGGTTTGTACTTAATCCCCGCCCTTGAACAAGAAGGGCCCCCCCCCTTGAATAATGTCCGAGCACTACACTTCTAGAGAGAGAACCGAGAAGGAAAAGTATGTCATGCTAAGTACAAGTAGCACAGGTAAGCAGAAGTAACAAGAGCCAAGTAAGAGGCAGGAGCAAGAGTGTGCGTTAGAGGTGAGCAATTGAATTTTTACTTGAATTTACTTAGAACTTTCTTGTTTCCATTAGATTTTAATTGGTCTTGAACAGAGTCTAATTACGCTTCAAATTGAGCGGCATCTGCCTTTAAAGTGCTTCCAAATGGCCCACAACAATTTCTTGAAATCTGGGGGTCATGTTAATGTTGAGCTCAAACTTCGGCTCGAACTACGCTCAAAAATTGGCTCTGGATTGTTTGGTGCCTCCGTACCTTCATCATTCAGACACCTGCTTTCGCAGAAGATGTCCACGAGACCAAATGAGTGGACATTTCTCAAAAATCCGACCCCGCTTGCCTCCAGCGTTTGACAAAGGTGCACAGATCTGGACGAACAGCCAAAAATGCTACACCTCAATCCCTGATCCCCTCAATGACAACTATCAGCATTCTTGCGATTGTTGAGCTGCAAACCTGCCGACCCAGATTCTGTACCGGCGGCGCAGGGCCATCACCGAGCCCTCACCTCAGACACAGCCGATAACTTTTCAGCAGAGTTGGGAGGGCGGACGGTTTAGATCTGTGGGTTAGGACCAGCGCCGGCATGAGTTTCTGAAAGCAACATTGTTTACCTTTTAGATATTCCTGTGATTCTGAAATTCCGAAAGGCTGTCTGTCTCTCTTTGCAGACCCTCCCCATGCTCTGCAATTTCAGGGCTGTTGGATTTGAGATTTGGTGTAAGAGACTTTGCTGTGATAGTAGTTGATATTGGTGTAAGGGTTCTTGGAAGCTGGCATTGTGGTTTTAACTCCTTCAAAGGGGTTCTGGCACCGTCCAGTGTGGCTGATGTCCCTCAGCCCTGTTGGGCCCGGTTAGCTCCGTTAAAGGACGGTCGGCTTTTTCAGCTTCTGATGGGTAGCCGCAAGCATCAGCTCTTTCACATCAACGCGTAAGTATTTACCAAGCTCGCATACATTTGGTGGAGATTTACTTCTGAGACGTCGACCGAAAAATTCTTTGAGTCCAGAGATCTGTCAAGAACTCCGAAGAGCATTCAATGAGCACTCCAAGAGGTCCAAGAGCCAAGAAGGTAAAATTTCAGCGCTCCAAGATCACTCCAAGTCTGGGCGCACAGCGGTAGAATTGTGCGCAGCGAGCCAGCGGTTCAGCGGTCCCTGCATGGAGCGTCCTCAGATACATGTGCATCGTGCGTCCATGGGTTTTGGGGGTTTGCTCCCGCGCTCATTTGGGCTGGAGATCGCGCTCCAGCCGCGCCTTGCAAAGTGCATAGCTCTTGTCGTTTCTTGGGGATGCTATTTCGTGCCTGCAGGCAATTAATCGAATGCCTCCAACCTCAACTTAAGGGGGAAGCATGGTGACGGCAGGATTCATGCCCTCATACTAGGCTTTCAAGATGGACTTGAAGCAACAGCGGGCTTGAAAGAATCGGGTTTCCGCAAATTGTGGATCCTTTTAACTACCAGGTGTTTTGTGTGCCCAATCCTGAACGTAATCCCAAACCCCTAACTCCTAAGAACCCTAGACCAATAATCCCAGCCCCAAAACCTTAAAACTGCGACAGCCTCAAAACTGATCCCATAGTACAAATTACTGGGTTGCTGTTAAG
>CAJNIZ010044193.1:117050-149675 GCA_905231905.1 Symbiodinium pilosum | reverse complement strand
TTCCCAAAATGGGGGGACCCCAATTTATAGACACCAAAAAATATTCTAGTCCTTATTATTAGGACCTCCAAAAAACGGACCCCTAATTTAGGGAATCACCCATATTGGGTTTTTAGGGCTCAGCTAGGGTTTGGGGATTCAGGCTCAGCTTTGTTGGGGCTTGTTTTGTTGGGGGCAGTTTGGGTCTTAAGGGCTTGTTGGGCGTTAGCTTTCAGACAGTGTCCTTCACGGGGCTCTCCTCTGCTCCCGGGTACTTAAGTATAGGCGTAGACATAGTGCTGCAGTTTGACAAACGCTAGGAAACTGTGCATGCTAGTCGTCCTGCAGCACTTCTGTCTAAATCAATCATATTCTCCAGCTGGCACCTAGAATATCCGGTAGATTCCTGCAGCACAATGCTTATGAACGCTAAAAAAAGGTGATAAAGCCTTATTTCGCATGCTCCCAGTGTGAGAACACTGCCAGTAATCCCGTTAGAAAATCCTCGTCCAAAGTCCCAGTCTCCAAACCCCAAGCACCTCACCCTCAGTTCTAAAAGTTCTAACCCGAAACCCCAGACTGCCCCTTAATGCTAAGCCCTAGGGTACTGCCCCCACTGATTAACAGGTGGATAATAAAGTACATACTGTTATGCATAGCCCTTAAAATGTTCCGTATTCTAGATTGTTAATGGGTGGGGCAGGACCCAACTAAGCCCTCAACCCTAAATAGTAGCTTCCATTTTCTTCTCCATTATCCCTATATAGCCCCGAGATAACCTAAACCCTAAACCCCTACATAGCCCCCATGGTCCCTAAGTCCGACATCCTTGCCAGGAACCATCATCGGTAGCGGAGGGCCGCCTCCAGGCTGGGAGTGCGTGCATATGCAGATTTGTGGGCTTGCAGGGGTTTGGGGTGTAGGGTCTAGGATGTTGTAGGATGCAGGGTTTGAGGTTTTTGGGATTAGTGCGGTGTTTTGAGGTACTAAGCGCAGAGTGTATTGGGCGACCCCACTAACCTTCTGTAAGGGAGGACAGATGTCTGATTCATGCAATGAATTCCTGAATTCCCCAAAGGCATGGCACGGATCTTGCCCTGCCAAATGTCTTTGGCTTCAGATGCGCTGCAATCCCTTGAGTCTCGGGATGGCCACCGCTATTGCCCTCAAATAAGACTGCGTTAGTGCCTACATTTTGCGCTACATCTCGTAAGAGGAGGAACGCAAGTACACTCCCGCACCCTGAAATTCATGAAGGCCCAAACCCGTACGTACAGGATAACCTCTTATAGCCCTCCTTGAAGGCAAGAGCGTGGATGACCCTACAGTTCCGCACAAGCCGACGAATCCGACCCAGGAGGATACAAGGGGGATTTGGGGTCTCAGCGATGGGCTTCAAGGTCTTTAGGATAAGGGGTTGGGGTTTTAAGATTTGTAACTTAGGAATCTAGGGGGTAGGGTTCAGTAGAGTTCAGGATTTGTAGAATTCTGTTCGGAGTTTGTGGTGTGCTCTGCTTGTAGTGAGAGCAATATTGCTGTCCCAAGCGAGTGCTCTCGACTTCGTTGCTGCGGAGAAAATTTTCTTCACTCCGCGCCCCAAAAACAAGAACCCCATAAGTAAGTAGCCCCGCAAAGACTACAGCCCCTTTCCAAGCAGCATACAAAAGCTCCATAGTCAGGGAGAATGGATTGAACGATGTTGATCGGGATTCAGAAGCATCCTTCCCAGGCCATCTACCTGTCCTGGCAAGGGAACAAGTAGAATTTTGAAGTTCTGTAGAGTCTACTCATGGTGATCATTTTCAAAGTCTCGAAGAAGTTAAGATCCTCATGCTACTCGAAGGCTCCAAAGCCATGTTTTCTAAAGCCCTACGCCCTGTACATTCAGAGGTACACCTACAAATCCTCTCTAACCCGCACATAAGCCCAAAATGACCCAAGGGACCGCTGAGAAGCAATTGCCAAAGGACCTGAACCGAAAGGCGGAGGCGCCTCCAGTGCTCCTTTGAGGTCGTAGGGCTCGCAGCTTGGGGTAGGGTCTGGGGTGTGGGAGCCGAGGTTTAAGACTTGCATACAATTTGGGGTAAGCCTGAGATCTGTGAAGTCCCCACTAGGCACAGGGTCCCTCAGAGTGTTCCTAGTACTATCCTAAGTTGCTACCTCAAAGAGTTCAGAAAGTTGTAGTGCAGGTGACATGCTTAGTCCGAAATGCGTCAGGCACCTTGGTGAAAGGCTGCGCTGGACTTTCACTCTTGGTTTCAAATTGTAAGCGTTGTACAGAGGACGCGTCTGCGTTGACGCGGCAGCAAGACGTAGCGTAGTGTTAGAAGCAGTGACTGCTATGTGGTGATGTTGCCCAGCGTAGACCTGGAACGGGACCCCTGGGAACGTCCCGTCTTTCGAGTTGTGGCTGTCCGGGGCAGACTGAGCAGAGTCCCTGGCACTAACACAGGTGGCCGGGCATTCCTCGCTCTCTGCCCTGGTAGCCACGGTGCTGTGAGCATGCTTTTCTTGCCAGGTGGGCTCCTTCACTTCCAGTGAAATGTTCAGTTAAGACATGTGGTCCTCGACTGTGATGCAGAAGAGCATGCCGTGCTTGCCTTCATGGACGTCACGCTACGATCAGCGCTCCAAGTCCTGCACTGTTGCATCAGCTGCCTCGGCTGAATTTCACTCAAGCTGTTTGATCTTGAGGGCACTTGTTGCACGCCCATTGCATGTCAAGGCCTCTCGGTCGTTAAGGGAAATCCGCTCGACGCATAGCGCCGAGGCCCTCATACATCACACAGCAGGCCGCATTGTGAGCACACAGTGCTACGGAGCTGACAAGACCAATGAGTAGTTCACAAGATATCTTTGTTGAAGTAGCAGGTATGTGTGCAAGCTTCTAATGTAACATGTCTCTGGATATGATATGTACGTAGAGTACATGGCGTATGGTCTGTAGCATGCTACATAGTATGATGCCCAAGGATTTTCCGAAGGCCTCGTTCGGTTTCCTGTTTATGCACAATAAAGTAAAAGACAATCCCCATCATGAGGGCCCCAGAAGAGACCCGCAATCGTCAATCTCCACGCTTGTTGTACGTAGCTGTTGAAGGAGGTGTGTCTCCAAGGAAAAGCCTGGAAGCCCCAGTGTAACCTTACGGCCCAGCCTGTCAGCTTAGGACAAGCCGTTCGGGCTTTCCCTAATCGCATGCCCGGCCCTCTGGGCCGCGCTTCTTACAAGACATCCTTGCAATTACAGCGGTGTCTGGTCCCTCGTTTGTTTTTTCTAGTTGCAGCGCCGTTGATGGACGCATCACTGCCTGACCATGGCCTGTACATAAATGGAGTCGTGCAGGAAATTTCCATCAAAGGGTGGAAGAAGAAGATACTAGAAGTAGAAGATTTGCAATCATCAGGGTGGCAGAGTGGTAGGCGCATGAGCAGCTCACGCATCAGCACATCATGCGTGGTTGTCATCCGGAGCTATTGTTCAGCTCCAAAGCCACATTTTCGCTCCGATGTGGCCAGCGTTAGACCGTTGAGACTCTGCTGCTGCTTCAGAAAGAGCCGTGACCCCATGCCCGCTCGTGAGAGTTCGTCTGAGACATCTCAAGCTGAAGGCACTAGGCTAGCTGATGGTTGACGAGAGTCGTTGTCGGAACTCAGCCTAGACATGGAAGAAAGTGCGACTGAATCCCAAGAGTGCCAACATGCCAACATGTTGTAACTGATCCTGGCCATGCCAGGCGAAGAACGTCATTTCATGCGGCGCCTTTTCCTCACCTGGCTCCGCCTTCGTCGCTGAACTCGCGTGGTCGGGCCGGCGGCGAGCCTGTGCCCCGCCGGCGAGTGGGACTGGGAGTTTGCAGTAAGCAAGCCCATGCAAACGTACAACAAGCTGTGTAGCGAGATTGAGATGGTTGATGGGATCTTGACCCACGTGAGTTTTATTTCCGAAGTCGCAAGGATTTCAGAACGCGGTCCCTGGACGTTTCGAAGAGATGTCAGGGGTAGACCCTTCATGTGGAGCTAGGGTGGTGCAGGGTGGGGGCTTGGGACCTTAAACCCCACCACCATAATCAGGCCCTCGAGAAGCCTCCCCTTGCACCCCCCAAAAGGTCCATATGAGCCCCGCCTCGTGTGCACGGTCTTGTGCTTCCCCTCGTGGTTAGTGGGGCGTGGATGTGGATGGCACAGGGGCCGACCGTAGCCAACTCCCAAGCTCTTAGAGTAAATCCGTGCTTAAGCTGTAGCATTCAGCATGCATATGACTTCAAATAAAATTCAGTGGCATTGTATTGGGACATGGATACACGCTCACACACAAGCTGAGAGATTGGCCAAACGAAAGCTGCACAAATGCTCATGCAGCTGGCCCACTGCCGACAATTTTCAAGGATTCCCACGTTCCCCGACGCTTGAGCCTGTAGCCCCCAAACCCTCCGAGGGTGCTCCACAGAAGATATTTGTGACATGATCTGAACAGATCTAGACTCCAGAAAGATTTCAGATTGTAGGCCGAGTGCAATCCCGGTCTTGCCAGTAAGCATGAAGTTGCACTTGGGAGCTCATCCCTGAAATTGTGTTTCCCGGAACTACGGTTCCCAGCCTGACAGCCTAAACCGTCAAATTCAACATCATGAACTTGGGGCCACGCAGCCTGCAAACAAGCTCTCAAACATCAGTCCTCGAAGTCATTCGTTTACGTGCCAAGAAGCAAACTCCGTCTATCTAGCTGCATTCCTTGGAGCCAAAGTAAAACTGTGAGACATGCTTGATGGCTATCCTCGGGCGTTTGCTCGGGGCTACATGGCTTGAGCTGCCTGTGAAGATTGACATGGAAGGCTCCCACAGACAAACATTTGGATACGTCGTTGTGTGATTTCCGGAAGAAGATCTTCTTGACAAACTCATCTTTTCAAGCCTTTGTTGTGGCTCTTCACATGGCTTGGGCAGAGAGGCATGCTTTTGGACTCACACGCATTTGCGGTTCGTTGAATGCCCGCAAGACATAAGCCCTGCAACTGTAAGTTTGTAACAGGTGGGCGCACGCGCTCGGCAAGGGCACTTGCAACAGATGCCGCACTGAGCTGTGGGTCTAATTAGCATGCTTCGTCACCTCCACTTATGGTTCGGTAGGTGCAGGAGTTGCCAGGGCTCAAAGAGACTGCTGGCAAAAACCTGAAAACTGGACTCACGTTTAGATGCCACTCTGACTCCAAAGCTACTTCCGAACCTTCAATCCATTCGGAGTCCTACAGCCTCAAGCCCTAACTTCCTCTTTCCTTCCTTGCCTTGCCAATATGCCCATGGACCAGCAAGTAGGGGTGGCAAGTCGAACTCATTAACCAGAGCTGGTTTTGTTAAGCTTCGTGCAATTGGCTTTGTGGGCTTCGTCCATGACGAAGTGTCACTAGCACAGATGCTGATTGCGCACATATTTCAACCACGGCAGCAATCACCCAAATCTGGCCATCATCGGAGGCTGGTGGTCCCATCCCTCGCAGCGAGCTCCAGCATTCGTGCAGAATAGCTTGAATCAATCAGCACCGTAGAGGAGGGGCGTGCCAATTGCATCACCATTTTGGTAAGTAGTGAACTATTGGGGCGTGGCCTGCAGTGGAGTAACCTGGCCTTGGTCGCTTAGTCTGAACACCATATAGGCGCCACTTTGCCGTGTATGGCATTTGGAATCATGTAGGATTCCATTTTTGCATTGGCCCTTCTGCGCATTTGCTGGGGATAGCTGGGCTACGGACGTCAGCGTTTCGCAAGTTGCGCCTGCTGACCCTGATCCGCTGGAGCGTGCTCCACTACCGCTTAGGGGCCACGTCAAGCATGGGTTGGGTTATTTGAGTAGCAGTAGCCGTTGGCATAGCAGTTTCTGGGCCTGCATGGCGGGTTTACAAAAAAAATGAGCCATCCTGGAACACTATCGAGGCCATGTCAGGATTGCACCTGTTTTACAGCTAGACATGCAGAATGCAGCGGACCCAACCAATCTGATGGACCTTCTGAGCAGCCCGGAGGGGCATCCACGCTTTCGCGCTCAAGGAGGACTTGGGTATACTTGCGTTGTTTCCGGGACAGGGTTTCACCTTGCTTTAGGTAAAGATGGCTTGCTAGAGAGCATGACCCGTTCGACTAGAAGGAGTCCCTTTGGGTTCTCTAGGGTCTTGCCAAAACAGGCCAGAGGAGTTTGGCTTCTTCTCAGGAGTCATTGTGTGGCCTTAGAAACACATTGATTACATTCCACAAGAGCGTGTTAAAAAGAGTGGATGGCCTGGTTGTGCCACCCTGAAGCTATTCTTGTCGCAATGTTTGCAGTTCGAATATTCCACGAGAAATAAGTGTGAAGGCCGTTAAAGATGCCCGGAAGGCAATCAGATTTCTTCCTGCATGCTCAGGCAGATTTTACTGTAAACCAACAAAATCTTGCCAGTAACAGAACGGTTCATGAAGTGGACACCTATATCGTTGCCACTCCAAGAACATTTGCTTCTGCTTGCAGTTCTGATGTACACCTAGACTGCCTCGGTCTTCTAGTCAGGCCCTTGTAGAAGAGAGCTGGACGCGAGAAGCGGTGGATTACAGGAGCACGGTGTGTAATGTCAAATCGTGCGCCCTTTTGCTTGGGAGGAGCGTTGTGCGCAGCAGTACAGCTCATTGGGGTGAATCGGAGTCAATGAGACTTCCACAAGTTCTGGCACCAAGGGTTGCTTTGCGTGGTGCACGGAATTTATTTGTTCAACCATTGTTTCATGGTCACGAGATTGCATGTAGCTTTCTGACACAGCGCACGAATGTACAGACTGGGTTTCGAAAGGAGGTTATAGGTTCTTGTTTCGGTCTCGTCGCCCTGCGATAAACACGCATATCATCCCCATGATATCCGCGCAGAAAAACCTTAAACTGGGCCCACAGTTGGGGTGGAGACTGGGCCGATGCTGGTCCCTTGGCTAGGCTCACTAGAATGGGCGGCTGACCAGGCATTTTTCTGGAAACCCGATGCCTTCCTCAGCTGAGCAATTTAGCATAAGTTAGTTTGGCATGTTTAAACCGTTTTAAATGAATGCGTCCAACTCCGCTTCATGATGCTGTAATCGGCAAAGAGCCTTTCCAGCTTACATGAGACTCATTGAAATGTGCAGTGTACTACAGACAGGGGGTTTGTTTTGGACAGCACAGTCTTTGCTGGGCTTTTTAGGGGCACAGCTGACTTCCAGTGCGTAGCTGCGACTGCTCAACGTCCGCCAATTTGACTCCCAGTTGATCTTCCTGGGCTGAAGAAGGTGGTCCGACCCGATTGAGCGCCTGGACTGATCTCTCATGAATTCTTGTCTGGCATTTTTGTCGGTGTCCGCTGGTTAGGGCTATTGCATTTTTTAAGTCACTTGCCCGTCACTAGCATTAGCATATTAAACTCAGTACTAGCTAGCAGCTAGCATGTGGGGTAAGAAAGTGATGTTCTGCAAAGTTTTGTCATTCAACAAAAATGATAAGCCCCTTCAGAATGCACCGCCAAACCAGCGTAAACGTGAGGATATCCTCTCTACATTTACGTGCATGGAGCAGCATGCAGCAGCGAATTTGCCGACCGCATGTCGCAGGGTGTAGCGTAGCATGAGCAACCCCAAACATAGATAGATCATACCACATCAGGCGGTCTAGATCAATTTGCCTGCATCTGAGAACTACCAATCTGTGTTGTATGTCTCGTGCTCGGGGTGGCCGACCTTTTCCAGCTGATGGCAGCTCGACAACCTCCGATGACGTCTTTGCTGGGCGCCAGCAGCCGTGGATATTTGATATGAGCCGCGCGATCTGACCAGGAAGGAGTATAGACTCCGTTCCCTATTTTGAGATTGTTTTCAACGTCAAGGGTGCTGAAAGGAGCTGGCCACGATTTGCTTTACTGTATGTTTCAGGTCAGATTGCTCCGTGGCTTTTTGCTCAGACAAGGAAGGTCTCCTGAACCTCTTTTTCTGAGATCAGAGGTCGGCATCAGCTTACACTGAGCCTTGCGAGTTTCATCCGACATCATGAAAAACGGATTGGCCCAAAGCAGCAACTAGCCAACTATGGAACCCAAAGCCCTCTCCGGCTCAAGTCAAGCGTAACCGCTTTCAGAGCGGTGGACTATGTGCCTAAGGGGATGCGTGGAAGTGGCCTGACATCCAGGCTGCCAGTGTGGGTGGTTTCTCGAAATCATCGATCCCTTGTTGAGTCCAGGTAATGGGGAAAAGCAGATTCTGAAGGTTTTCCGGGTGTCTCATTTGGAAATCCTCCTTGCGTCTCATGAGATCTATGCGTGGTCTATGTGTTGTCCGTGTAGCCTTGGGCACTTCCTAATCCCCTCCCCCTCATATTAAAGCCCCCGACTCACCCAATATGTAAGGCAGTAGTAGGTGTTTATATTGGGGGGAGTGGCTATGAACCTAACTAATGGGGGCCCTCCATTTTGAGAAAATACCCAAGCGCCCACAGCACTGACCCGGCGCAGTCTGCCAGTTGGCCACCCACGTCACAGGACGTGGCGGGGCCTCTACCCGCCTTGGCGGGGTCCTGCCTCCAGTAAGGTAACCCTGCTGCCCCAAGAGAGAACTTCAGGGTACATTGCACTGCATTACAATTTATCACATTTGTAGGGTACCCCACTGGAGGGGGAAGACCTTAGCAACCTCCGTGCATGCAGTGTAAAGCAGGTCGCAGTGTGAGGCGGGCTGCCCCTTGACTTAAGTAGGTGACGGCGCAGATGTTGCGGCAGGAAATGTTTATCCACACAGACTACGTGTGGTAAACTGTTAGAGAGAGTTTCCGTACCATTCCTTTACCGTCCGTTTGTGTCAAAGTTCTGAAGAGCACCGACCTTTTGATCCTCTGTCTGGAAGTAAGCATCTAGCGTTCAGCGCAGACTGCCTTCCACTTCGCCTGGCTGTTTGACATCTTGGCATCCCATTCATAGGGGTTTGAAAGAATGTGCGAGACCAATGCGGTTTCCAGGAATTCGCAGTAAACAGGAATTGGGAACTGAATGACAGATTCACAGTAGAAAGCAGTGGTTGTGGGGATGCTGCTTTTGTTGTCTGTTTCTCGGCAGTTGCGCTGCCGATGTCCTTTCTATGCAGATTGGGAGGGCTGAGAGTGCAGCCAGCAATGACATCAATACCGACTCAATGTGACAGGTTGCCACAACTTGGAGAGCATCCGAGCCAGTCAAAACTTTCAGCCGGCCCAGATGCATGTAACTCGAGCTCACAAACACGTGAGTGCGAGCTGTTGATGCAGGCGGAAGGTTTGGCAGCCGGAATTGCGGCATGGAGACAGGTTCTTTCATTGAAAAGGCATGGCACGCTTGCAGCATGATTGGCCGTCCCTCTTCGGGCAGAGGCTCGATTGTTCAATTGGCCCCTTTTGCAACTAACAGGTCGGAAGGGCTTACCTTGAATAGCTGTGCTGACATCAAGAGCTTGGCTCAATGACGAGTGTAGGCATGTGCACAGAGTCATTCCCGTACAGAGCTGTCATGCCAAAGCTTCCTTAGATAGCCAGGATCAGTGTTCGTGTTTTGCATATTGACACAGCTGAAGAGATCTGGCGGGTAGGCAACGGCCTGCCATCAGCCGATCGGCGGAGGCGTTCAGCCTCCGCGCTCGCGTCATCCAAGATGGCGTTGCCTCTATCAATTTTGGGGCGCGACCTGGGCCCGTTGCTTCTCCTGTTGGTGACAGCTTTCATTTGGAAAAAGCATTTCTACATGCGGGGCTTGACCTACCGGGCAACCGTGGTGCCATTCGCTCGGGAGAAGATCATGAAATCGATTTTCTATCTTGGCTTGCTTGGGAGCGTTGATGCCGCCTTAAGGCGCATCGGTCAGCTGCTCATGCTCTTCAAACTGCCAATTTTTCCCAAGTCGGAGCGCTCGGCATTCTTGCTGCGACTTCTTCTCCTTCACGTTCCCTTCGCTGTTTGGGCTATCAGGGGACCACTGAGCGAGCGCGGCTCAACTCGTGACGACCGCGGGTGGTCGGACGCTGTGACCCGGTCCCGCTTCTGGCGCTTGGTCTCTGCTGCCTTCGGCCACGCACACATTGTTCTCTCTGAGGAATGGCGCCAGCTGAGCCCCGAAGAGATCCGCCGGTGGATCGACAGGCACTATGCGTGCAGCTCAGCTTATCCGACGCAAAGTCCTGTCATATGGTTTGGTTGGCAAGGCAGTCACAGCGTCGACAAGAAGAGTTCCCACTTGGGCTGTACCACCATCTGGGAGACTGTAACCTCAGACATTTTCGGACCTGAGCAATTTTCAGACGCTAAGGCTGATTCCTAGCCCGCTTCTGAATTCCGGTTTGATTTACTCTTAAAGATCCCTACAGCAGTAGCAACGATGTTGGTGGGTAACGTTACCAGAATGTCTAAAAACAAGCAGGACAGCCACGTTCGATTCAACGCGGGATCGTTGGTTTACGATCTGTGTTTCAGGTCCTCTAAATACGCCTGAGACATCCTGTTCGACTTAACCTCTACACCGGAAGGTAGTTGGTAAACCCTCACCCCCAACCCCTCACCCGTAAACATCAGACCTTTAAAGAAGGTCATCGGAATGCATCCCCATGGCCTGCTCCCTTTTGGAGCAATCCTGGCCGGCCTCACCTGGGTCTCCTGCTTGCAAGTTGCTCTTTATGCTTCGCATCAGGGCTTACCGTTTCGGAAATATAGTTTGGAAGGGGGTTCTGTTCATTTGGGATCAGACGCCCCAGCCTGAAACATGTTGCGCGCAAGTGGCAGCTGCTTTCATTTCTTGCCGGGGGTGGTTGTTGTATGGATTGCCCGCATCTTGGCAGTAATCTTGCCTTGCAAGTATTCTTGTGCAAGATGACCACGCCAGGGAAGCCAACTCTCAAGATTTCTAGTCAAAGCAGTGCCGCGATGATCACCTGAACTGCTGCAAGCCGCAGTGTGCGACATACCATATGAGTCCTAGTGCACCATCTGCGCCACCACCGCTTCCAGCGCCACCGTGGCAATCACTCCAGCAAACATCCTATGACAGTGCCCACAAGCTGAGAAAGTACAACAGCAACAGCAATTGCTTGACTTCTTTCGCCACAGCAACTACAGGTATTGCAATTAGTCTCGAGCCAGTACCAGTTTGGATTACATTTTGCTACCTCTGCATCCTCCTACTTTTGTTCTCTGTACGTCTTAGTAGTGGTAGCAGGAGTAGTGGTAGCGAGTAGTGCTGCTGCTGCAACTGCTACTACTACTACTACTACTCCTACTACTACTACTACTACTACTACTATCCCCCGACGTTTCAACTTCACTTCTTTGAGAATGTGGCCGAAATCGTGGAAGGGGCGGTAATTCTGCAGAAACGGAAGCCCTTGAATCCTAAGCTGCGCAGGGACACGCCTTGGAACTTGCTTAGTTGAAGTGCGAGTAGGTTTGGGGGGTAGCGCTCTCTCTAAGGCACCGCTTGTGAGTCGAAGTTGCTTGCCATTGAAAGCTTAAGCGCGTTTACCGACTGCAAAGTTTCGAGGTTCCCGCTGGGCGTCAAGGTAAACAGGCAACATATCTGCGATGTTTGTTCCTGTCGTCTTTCTTACCTCTTACGAAATTATCCCGAACCCCTCTTTCCTCTTCTCTCCCCCTTTTCCATGTTTCGCGCTATCCAACACTTGTTGGGCTGGTACCATTTTCGGAAACGTGCGGTATGTACAAGCGGGGAGGTGCCACCGCCTCCTACTACTACTACTACGACGATTTCTACTACGACTACTGCTAGGACTACTGCTGCTGCTGCTACTACTACTACTACTACTACTGCTGCTGCCGCCGCTGCTGCTCATGCTGCTACTACTACCACCGCCGCCGGCAGTAGCAGCAGCAGCAGCACAGCCGCCGCCGCCACTACCTCTGCTAAGACGCCAGGCTGGTGGCGGACTGCGCGGCCGCACGGCTTCGGGCGTGGAACTACCTGAGCCGGTCTGGGGCCCGGTTCTTCGTACAAAGTCTTGGATCCGTTTTTGGTGGCTGTGTTGGGATTCATTGGCCTCACTTTGGCCTTTTGCAGGTGTATTCAGTACATGTACGTAAGATAAACAGACACACACGTACATGAGTAGGGATGTAATGGAAGCCTCTATCCTTTGAGGTGGTATATGATACATGGTGTTTGAATTTTGCTCCTGGATCGTATATCGATTTACCCATTGGAGAACACAAATCTAGGCAAACAACTGTGCGAGTCCTAGCTTTTTCTAAAAAGTAGAAATCATCAGGATTCGGTGCATGTGCATATGGCTCTTCAAGAAGATTAAGGGACCACAGGTATGACTCCTACTTCGCATGCAGATTCTCTAATTAGGCAGTAGAGCTCTGGAACTATGTGCTGGGTTGCGAAGTTATGCGGAATTGGCCGACTAGTGCTTCTTCACAGCTACTGGAGCACTTCGGCATGTTCCAGGTCCAAAGAGCTGGAATAAGCCCCCATTACCACACATTAGCAGCAAGGTATGACAGACACCCTGCTTGCCAGGAGAATGGGGGCGAGCTGCTACACCAGCGCTGGTTCAGGCTAGCTGCTGAGAGTCTATCATGTCATCTTAGAGTCTTAGAGCCTGGACCTGCCAGCAAATCTTTGTACAAGATTTTAGCGTGGAATTATCCTCCTCAGATCATGGTAGCACGCCGCTTGGAGTGTGTGGTGCGGCCTCAGGCAGATGAAGCTGCGCGCTGCTGTTGCGCCAGGAACCACAGTGTAGAATCTGGGGTTTGTGCAGTGTACGGGTCAGAGTGACTTTCCGCGGTCGTGCCGACTCAGGTCTGGGGCCTGCGGCCTTTTCCCTGGCTTCTACGAGATGTTTACAACCCTGGGTCCGGGCCTATATCCCGAGATTCTTATAGGCCGTCATGTTGTTGTTTGAGAATCTGCCTCAGATTCAGAACACGATGCACTGCTTGAGATTTAGGATTTAGAAGTCAAGTGCCGTGGTCTGGATTTCGCCCAGTTTCAAATTTCCACGTGGCCTTGGCGATATGGAAAGCTGACCCTGCATAAATTGCCCTTATTCCAGAATCCTCAGAAAAGGCACATAAGCGCCTGCCACGGTCCATTCGTATCCTTCCAAACATCAGCAGTAGCATTGCAAGGCCTCGTTGTTGTACGCACGTTGCTAACATGCATCCAGAACATGAGTGGCTTTTGAATGACTACTTGGAGGTTCTTGGGTATTTGTCAGTGAAGGCCATGCCCTACAAAAACATACTATGTGTTGCCCCCCCCATGGATCACCTTTTTTGTCCTTCAATTAAAAATACCAAGACGTGTTTTCCTTTACAATGTTTTCTATGTTTTTCGAAATCATTGTAAAAATTAATCTTTTCCATCATTTTCATGCTTTTTCAGACTGCTCCAGGCCAGGCGATGGCTTTTCTTTCCAGATAAATCCCGGACCTGGAGTGGATTAAGTCTTAAAGATTGTAGAAATTATAGAAGCATGGCTTTACAAAGTTTGGCATAGAATCGCATTGTAAAAACCAATGGTTTCCATGATTCGCCTTGCCCAGTGGGGCGACAGGATTCTCCCGAACTTGTGCTCTCGGAAGCATGTTGAGGATTAACTGAACTCTTTCAAAGAATTGGAATAAACAACCAGACGCCCATTCTTTCATCTCAAGATTGCAAATCCTCTAGCTGCAGAGAGTTTGAATCACGGGTCAGTTCACTAGTCACACGAAAAAGCTACTCCTCGAGCCAGGGGTTTCCCTCTAATGAGGTAAGCACTTTTTCACCAACGCAGGCGAACATAATTTACCTGGTCTTCGATTTCTGTTATCTAAACTACTTGATACTCAAGGCTGCGGCCCCTCTCGATAATTGCTCTTGGTAATCTCAGATGTTCTGTTGTAAAGCACGGTGCCCCATTCTCACGCAGTACAGCATGTTTGCACATGCACCAGCTTGTGCTTGTTTGTATTCCGGCACCTTGGTTCGTTGGGGGCTCAGTTTTGCTCATTGGAAAAAACTACTTGATTCCACTCTGGCCATTTTCAAGCAGCTATAAATTGGCAGAATTCGAGGGCCCATTAATTTTGACGTAGATATCCGGATGTTCCTTGTAATTCAGTTAATTAGTGACATTCCCTTGACTTACGTGAACAAGCTAAACAACAGAATTTGCCCATGTTGTCATTCAATGTTTCATCCCAGTGATTGAGTCATTGACACAGCTCTAATGCTTGTGACCAGGCTGAATCTCAGAATTGGCCCATGAGCTCTGCTATCTAAAATTTAACTCCGCCTTTTTCAACAAAATATGTATATCTGTTTTATTAGACAGAGGGCCAGCTCCACTGTTTAGTTGGATGGCTTCAAATCTTGAGACCAAATGATGTCTCCATTTCGTGTAGAAAATAGTCCTGGATTGAGGAATGATGTTCTTTTCTTCTGATTTCATCTCAACCAGAAGTTTGAGCGATTTGAACAATTTGAATTGTAGAGCTGGCGCCTAGTTGGGCCTAGTTGAGATCTTTATCTTGCCTGCAGGGACTGCAGGTTTCACTTCCCTCAAGCCAGCCACGTCTGCAGAAAGAGAATTGTATTCAATGTCATCTTTCTCAGAATTCTCTTCCACGTAGAGAAGACATTGGGGGAACTTCTTTGTTATAATGCTTGTAGGAGTGTCACCGCAACAAGAATGACTTTACCCGGAAGTTATTGTTCAAATGAACTGAACCATAGAATTGACTCCGGATTTCCCTTGATTGGAACGAAGGGCCAGCTGCACTTTGTAGAAGCAAATTCTTGGGAGGTTGTGCCTCTAGACAATTTTTACTGACTGAAGAAAAAGAAACCATGGATTTTGCCCTTGCTTGCTGTTATGGGGTATATGGGGATCTTATTATAATATACCCAAAACCATATTCTATCTACTTAAGGAGGACTATAGGGTCAGCTCCCAGGTGCCTTTGAATGCACCAAGCCCTTCATCCGCGACCGCCTCCGAGCGGGGCGCGACGTGGCAATCTTCGTTGGCGGAGCACAGGACTGGCCCAAAGCTTTCCTCTGTATTGGATGTCTCAACAGTCAGGTCTCCTCTGGGAGGTCCTTTAAATTGCAAGATAGCACACTCTTATCTCCACAATGGTCACCAGCACCTCTCTTCCGCATGGCCCGCCATAACGTAATCATGGTTGTACGTACTCAGCGTTGTTAGAATGTCCTTATTTCCGGATGCGTAAAGCAGGGACTGACTCCTTACAAAGCTGACGTGCCCCAGATGATATGACATCATGTTGAAAAGCCAAAAGGCATTCTTGGTTTTTGATCAGAAATCAGGCTACTTGGGTTGGTCGAGTATGGGATTGGTTGGACGTTCGCGTTCACAGCATGCACAAAGCCAATAGTCCAGCTTCAGAAGAACAGCCGCTAGTTGCCCAGCAGCTGCGGAAGTCAGTATCCTTTCTTCGACGCCAACCTGTGTGGTAGCTAGCCTAGCTGCTGGAACAATGAATCAAACCAAGAAAGCCTTTTGAAGTGCGAGCTTCATGCTTCACATCACAGTCAGTCTTCCTTCTTGAAGGACCCCAAGCCTGGGTCAGGGCATTGACTCAGCAATTAAGTCATCAATCCTCGTGACAAAGACACTGGCCAAAGAGTAAACCTCGGCATACCTCAGCTGGCACAGGAAAGTGCATATGCAACTCCGGGTCGTTACGTGTGCTACATCAAGTGCCATAAAGGCCTGCGAGTGCGTGATGTTGGCATGGGATGGCAAGGGCTAGTGGCAGGCAGCATAGGGGATCCTTCTCTGGGTTCTACTTCAAATTAACGAGCTATAGCCTGTATCGAAAATGCCCCAGGTAGGCCGCATTTCCAGAGGCTGGTGTGGTTGCGGAAAGCTTGAGTTTGTCCTTGGGGTGCCCTGTAATTTTCACCAGGCCAGCGTACTGAACCAGTAACTTGACATGCTTGCTTCATACCGCGGTGCTCCAAAGAACAACGGCGACGTCACATGCGTCAGCATCCTCAAAGCACATAACCCTAATGATGTGGCAATTTGGCTAGTTCTGAACAAGAACTTCCCAAATCCGTGGACCGGGGAACCAATAGGAAGCACAGCGGTACTCACTCGTGGGTCGTTTTCTGTTGCGGTATTATCACCGCTCCCATGGGGTTTACAAGAACAAGCCACGGAGGTACCCCTCCGTTGACCTTTTGACGGAACGCACAGACCTTGCACCCAACCAAGCCCCTGGCCCTAGCCCATAAACAAAGGCCTGAACACTTACTGGGCACGTGACAGGCAACAATCTTGATCAAGAGGTTGGTTGTGCAGAATCCGCAATGAAGTTTCAAAAGGTGCAGGCCCTGGATGAATTCAATTTGGTCTTCTTCTTGCACCCTGTGGCCCAACATCCTGCATCCTAAAGAACTCCGCCAGGATTCGTACGGCTAGCCCTGGAGGAGCGGCGGGATATCCTCCCAATGCCTCGACCTGAGACGTTTCTGTGGATAATGAGTTTGGAGCCTCCGTTTTGGGATAGGTTTGGGGCTTTTGGTTTTCGCGGGCCTAGGGCTTAGGTTTGGGGCACTCTTGGGCTTCGGGCTCAGGTTTCGTTTATGACATAGGGTTGTGGTTTTGGATGAAACTCTGCAGGACGACCTCTTCAAGAATGACATGTTTGGGAGGGTCAGAGGGACGATAGTTGAGCATGCGAGCTAACATTTTTTGAGACAAGGTTTGGATCCAAGCTTTCGTTTAGCAAGTGAGAATCCCTCCTATCACCGCGTCTTCTGTTTCACAATCAACATGCGGGTCATCCTTGAAAGAGGACAGAAATGCGTCTGTTGAACAACAATTTCACGTGTGAGACTTGACCTACCGCGACGACTTATGCTCCGACTTTCTTTTGTTTTGATAGAACGTGCCAAACCAGAACTCCTGAGGTGGACTTTCGGTGACGAGTCCATCATGCCTCAGATGCGGAACCCGTAGCCCAGCGCGCATGGCGGGGTTATTGCAGCTTTGCATAGCTGTATGGCTTCAAGCAAAAGTCATTCTCTAATTGTCTGCGCTTGGTTTTGCTTGCCATTCTTGTTCGTTTGCGCATCAACGTCGACCATGGCTGCTCATGTACAGCCTGCTGACCAGGGGGCGGGTGGAAACCACCCTAGGAGTTGCGCGACCCGCTTGCTGAGATGGCTATATACTTATTTGCTTGAGGGATGAGGGGTTGACTAGGCACATTAGCAAGGACGCTAGTTACCCAGAAGGGCTTCCCACTGTCACTCTAGTGAAGACTGTTGCGCTTCATTGCGTGTCATATTTGTTGTTTTGTTGCGAGCGCATCCAGCCCTGAACCTCAGTGACAAATCGTTAGTACAGCTGTAATTGCTTGTAAGCGTGGCTGACGCCGCTGTCATTGAGCCGCGCCGGGTAGTTCAACTTGAGACCTGGCCCAGGATGCATGCACAACTCTACGTACTTTTTTGACAGGAGGGCGGTCCTCCAAGCTGCACAAAAGCCGATACTACTGTTTGTGGGCAAAGGTCAAAGCTCGGTAAGAAGCATACGTCTGATGAGTGTACGGCGTGTTAAAAGATGCTCAGGCCACAATTTGTCTCGCAGCTGCAGACGCTCTTTAAGAGCATCACTGGGCTTTTGGCTACTTAGCAGCACAGTTTTTTTGTGCAATTTCAGGGACTTCCGGATTACACCTTGACCGCACTGTCGCAGTACCCCTGGCACGGTGTTTTCGGCGGCTTGGAGTCCCTAGAAAAATGGCTGGGGAATGAGGCTGAGACTACGGAAAGCTCGCATCAATTTGAAGTCTGCGGTACAGTCCCACCTCCAGCCTGTTCTGTACCCCACGATAAACACTTTGAGGTGCCGCCGGCTTTTGCTGGGCTGCCGCAGTTTCCACCGCTGACGATGGTAACAGGACCAGAGCCGTCCTTGAGGATTGTTCTTGGCAAGTCGTGAGGATTTCTTGCGGATGTCTAGCAATGCTGCACGCTGCAATCCTATGGTGATCGGAAAACACGTCAATCAATTAAGCCGCAACAGCAGATTGACATGTCACGGGGGGCTGAGCCATCAGATCAGCTTTTGGGGTGAAGTCCAAGTAGCTTCACTATACAAGGAACATGAAGGAATTGTTTCGGAATTAGTAAGTAGTGACGATCCCAATAAAGCAGGCTTACAAGGCCTCTTCTTATGACTAGCTCCTCTACAACACCCTCTTTACACCCAGGTTCTGTTTCAGTTTCCGTTTGATTCTCCATCATTACGGTAGGATCCCTATTGTATCCCCTGCCTATAATGTCCCGATATACACCCAAAAATCCTACTGTAGTTTCGGCTTGTTGTTCCATCATTCCCTATTTTTCGGTACATAATTGCTGTATAATCGCTAAATGACCTAGGGCACCATTGCTGTAGTTTCCATCCTCTTTTCCATTATCCATATAGCAGTTCTGGGGCGCGGCGGCCATGTTGGGTATGTCGCCATTGAGGTTACATTGTTTAGGAACCTGAAATGGTCTAAACGGTTTTGCTTTAATTGAAATACTTGTACTTGACATGCCATGTTGCAAAGCAGCAGAGCATTTCTGTGAAATGTTTGTATTTTTTTATGTTTGCCAGAATGAAGTTGGACCGTTGGGATGAACATTGTCATCATCGTACTCATGCCCATGGACTGGCAAGAGACCATGTGCTCTCAACAATCCATGTGCGTGATGGCAGCACAATCGTTTCCTCTCAAATCTCTGATGGGCAGAGAAACTTGATGCCCGCGCAGCCGCGCGCTTCAATCCTGACGGATCGCTTTTTTTTAATCCACAGAACATTTCAGATTTGGATGAATTTGCGGATAGCAGTCGATCAAGTCGACTCTGATCCAGGGATTCGGATGATGTTGGATAGGCCCTTAAACATTACGAAAATCCCAAGCCCTATCTTGCAGGAGTTCCGGTCTCGCTGGAGGACCCCTGCGGTGATGTTGAAGGAAGTGGCCTAGTATATTGCGAGCATATTTGCAAACAATGACTGCCTGCATGGGCAAGGATGACTGAACTCACGCTTGCACAGTCCAATCACCTCCTAAGAGATTTGAATCCACTTCCGGTTGGTACTCAGAATCATCTCAGGATTGAGGGTGAACACTCGGAATCAGGGGGAACAAAGAATTGTTTGTCGAGGGAGACGCAAGATGTGGACGGAAAAGCTTCTATGAGGCTGTGTCTATTGGTCCCGATCCTTGTTTGATACGGTTTTAGCCCTTTCATGTCACAATAGGCTGTTTTCCCCTCCCACATTGTATTATGTCAGCGATGGAAGACGCGTTCCCAAATTTCAATTTGACAAGTGCCTGTACTTGGAGAGCAATCCCTAGACCACTTATCCCCTGGTGTCCCAGCCTACCTCTAACACATGTTATTCAGGGTGTTCCTTCCTCGATTTTGCATTACGCCTGCGGAACCTTCAAAGGGATCCTCGCTACACCTGTATGAAAGAAGCCATCGGTTTGTTTGAGATCGCATGTGCCAGGACCTGTGGGCCAAGGAGGTCGGGGGTGAGGTATCTGAAGAAGCTGTGGACGAGGACAGTCAAGTTGTGAAAGTTGCTACTCAAAATTTCACCTGGAATTAATTGGGGCAAGGCCGAGGGTTTCCGTCATAAGAAGGGTGTGGGCACTTGCATCCCCACATCTAGCTGACGGTGCATCTCCAAGTAGGGCTAGGTTGGGGTCTTGAGATGAACTGGCCAAACATTGGCAAACCATTGATGTTCGATTTTTGGTGTGCGCTGATGAAGGTTGTGGACTCCCGGGTTCGAAAGAGATAGAAGAAGGCTATGAGCGTGAAAGACTTATGTCAGCACATGATCATCATGAAACCGGTCGGTTGGAGCTGGACGAGCAGCTGTGCCGTGCATGCCTTACGGAACGTTCAATAATCATAGGGGCCGACAGGCCAACGGTAATGTCAATTAGCCTCGCCACTAGTTTGTACTTGCGTCTAGTCGGCTGCCACAGGAATGGCAAACTTCATTGACCTGCTGCATGCCTGAACCCCTTTTTTGGCAGGGCCATCGACGATACATCGAGGCAAGATGCACCACAGCATGATGCTATCTGAGTGGAATGCGGTCTTGGAGCAGAGGGCGGCCAAATCTGACGGCTCCTGTACATCTGTCAGCACCTTTTCGGATCTTGCTTTTCAAATTGATTGCATGCAGGCTCAGCGCAAGTTGTTTGACAGCAACAAGGCCAACTGCTCACTCTCTTTGTAGTCTGCAATAAAGCCGAAGCGGCCGCTGCGGATATCCAATGTTAGGCTGGGCTTGCCGCCTTGTAGCTCATCTAAAGACGTTTGACCCTTAACTGCCTGCCGCTGTTTGTAAGACATCCTACGCTGTCGGGTAGCACCTTCATGCGAATTCCTCCATAGGCATGCGGAAGTTCACGCGAGGCATTCGTACGTGGTGGCCATGAGAAGGGCGTCATCGAGTTTCTCTGAGTGCCGAACAGAGAAAATTGGACTTTGGGGTATGATGTGAGCTGATGATGTAACGGGCAACATGTTCCTAAAAATTGGAATCCACAACGTTTGAGAAGTGCAAAGAATGCTTCTGCAACAGACTATATCACGCTGTACACCTCCTTGTCCTCCTTCGTGTAACCGTGCCAGCCCACTGCCCAATTCCACGCGTGTAGGCTACAGTCAACGCTCCCATCTCTGTCTCTAAGATCTTGAGTCTACTTTTAAGGCATTGTCTGTTTGGCTGTCAGTTCCTCATGCCAAGCAACGCAACGTGTACTCGTCTGAACCTACTACGGATCTAAGCTTGCTGGTGATCAGGGGGGAGCAAGCGAGTGAAACACTACAAAGTTTTGCTATCAATTTGATACATGGCAATCCCCCTGCCCCAACTACCTTACAAGCCAAATCCCTCAAACCCTAATTTACGAGTTTGTAAGGCTACCTTCAGATACCTGAAGCCTGAGAAGTTGTTTCATGATAGAGAGCGGGGGGCGCCAAGTCCAGGCTACAAACACCAAGGCTGCATCATCGCATTTAGGGTACGTTTGGGGTACAGGGTTTTGGGGCTCAGGTTTCGTGGTATAGGGTCTCTAGACTTTGGGAGTATAGGGGTCAGAGTGTCAAGGATTAGGATTTAGAGGTTTAGGGCACCCTTGAGGTGTAGGTAGAAGTTGTAAAGGTCCAGAAGACCATTCTAATTCTGCAGGCTGCAGAAGTACAACCTCAAGTCCATCGCATTGTTGTAATCTGTGGAATGCCTTTGCCCCATATATACAAAATGAAGGCTACTTCACATTTTGACCCTAATGATGACCAAGTTGACTTCGCGTCCGCGCAACATTTGACCTTTTGGCTCTGTAGCTCCTTGGCGCTGCGGCTGGCAGGCCAAACTAGGGCTCAGGGTTCGGGATTGAAGGTCTTGGCCTGAAATGTAAATCAGGGTCCCAGCTTTGATGTCTTGTTTGCAAGTCTTGGCCGGACACGCATTTCAAGCTATGATGAAATAGTTCTTGAGCGGGTCAGATGGAGAGAATCGCGCCAACCCCTGTCAGGCGCATGGCCACGTGACGCCGTGTTCTCAGTCAATCTGTTGCTGCCTCTGCTGCAGACATGCATGCCGTGGATGTAAGAGGGCCCCTCTTACTTTAAATTAGGTGTATATATACTGCGGTGGCACTTGTGCTACGAGCCTCTTTTTGCTGCACTGTGCTGTCTCGCAAGGCCTTGGGCACACGTGGTTCAGGCAAGCCGCTCCGACTGCTTCTAATTCCAAGCTGAAGACGCTGATTCAAGGGTTTAGGATTTCCAGGCTTCCTGAGGGAGCTTATTCAAACAGAGGATCCCGGCATATACGTGTGCCACAATTGATTCTGTTGCGAAATCCCACTCACCATCCCTCCAAACACCCTTTGGGACATCACTACATTATCACATAAGGGACCGACAATGTAGAAAGCACAAAGCAATGTGGGTAATGGTGAACCTACGTTCCTCTTACACTCTCATACATCTCCGGGGTCCCTTAAGAGCGCCCCCGTGTTGAGGAGCAAAAGGGCCCTACACCAAAGATCCCTCCCAAACACCCGAAACATCCACATGTCTCCTGCAAGGGTACTGGGCACCCCAAATCCTACTGCACGGCCCCCACTTTGACAAACCCTTACTTGTACCTGTGTCTCTAGCGAGATTGACTGCCTGCCTGCCTGTGGCAGGGGCAGATGCTCCGCTTGGCGCCCAGCAAGCTTGGGAGTAACGAGTTAAGATTTCGGGTGATTCAAGCCCCCTCCCCAGTGTTCCGGGGGTCTTCCCCGGGTGTTCCCCCCAATGTACGGCAGGGATTCATGTGGGCCTTGACGGTCTTAAGGAGTGGGGAATTTCCAAAGTCTGGATTCCTCGTGCCCCTATCCTCAGATGCGCGAAGCAGACACGTACCTCCCTAAACTAATACAGACCCCGATGTGGGACCTTCTAAAAAGCACAGAGACTTGTCTGGGCCCTCTTTGCCGGTTCCGTGTTTGCCAGGGGGCGATGATTCATAGTTCTCAGGCCCGGGTCGAGCCACTGCAGCCAATGATGCGAGGTGGCAAAAGACTTCCAGGATCCGACAGGGGATTTTTGATGTTTTCTTTGTCTTGTGTGGCTTCTGACATTATGGCTTCCCAGAATTTCGGTCACACAGAGGCTTACAAGCGTAATGCAGCAGCACTTCACGTGGTACAATATACGTGGAGTTTTGAAGTTTAAGAATGCATTTGCGTTTTGGAAAGTTGATGCGACAAATATGACACACCCCAGCAATAGCAATTCAGCCTGCCCAAATTCAGTGGAAGTCAAGGGATTTGATTCTGGGGAGTTTCTGTGAACCTCATTTTGCCTGCAGTTTTGGTGCGCAGCGGGCAGCAGCGCAGCCACAGGTCGTGACCTCATCATATGGCCTCGGACAGCTAGCTGGGGTGGATGTTAGGTTTGGTTCACGGTAAGGGTCTCAGGATGGAGCCTCAAGCAGCGGTTTTTGACGCGTTAAGAGGCTAAACTGTCCAGAGTATGAAGGCTTGCCCTCAATCTGATTTTAATTCCTCTCGCAGGTCCCGGGCCTTCTCCCGAAGGAGGCGGCCTGTCCCAGGCAACAGACCGGGCCTCGGCTCAGTGCGACCCGGTCTATGGGCATTATGGGAGGATGAATTAGTTGGGTTCCCATTAAGGCTCATCTAGGGCTTGTTTTGAAACCCCGCCACGGATTGCTTTGTGCCCTTATACGGTACCACTAAACCCGACATTTCCTTTGTCATCCTGTTGAAGCAGTACTAAGCTTGTCTTCGAAACATGTGTGAGATGTGCAGCCAAGCAAGTCAGGAGCTTCTGCTATGGGGGCCTGATGAGCCGGACAATCACTTCCGGGGGGGTTGTATGAGGTTCATCTATCAGGAGCACTGTGAGCAGCTAGTCAGGTGCTGAGACCGGCAACAGCATACATACTAAATATTTGCATTCTAATATATTCCAATCAAGAGATCGTGACAAAGCTCCAAGCACCTTCCTGCGAGTTTCAGGCAGGGCTAAGGGGGAGGGGGGGGGGGGGCAGGATTTGTGCTAAAGTGATCCGAAGAAGTAAGAGTAAAGAGTCTAAGCCTTGAACTAGCATCGGCGTAATTCAGAAATTCTCGAGATGTTAATATGTGAAGCCAGTCTCAGATTTAATTCAAGGACATGGAACTTTTGGTATGCGTGGATGAACATACATTCCCTTCTTAAACACTCATCAGGCGACCTGGACTTAACCTAAGCACAGCACGTAGCAGGCCAAGCGGTCCTCCGCTGTGTTTTCAAGGTTGTGGAAGCCTCTTTCTGGAGTATTCCCTCTCCTTCATAATGCAACCAAACCACCTTTTGCCTAAACATTCCCAACACAGTGCTATCATGCAGTGTGGGATTGTTTACTGTCAGTTGGACGTGTATAAACCCCATGCAGCCCTGGAACCCAGAAGCCAACAGATTGATTGCTGAAGTCCGAGGCTGCTGTTGGCTGAGCTGCTTCGGCCAGCACCTGACATCTCGTGCTGTTGAGAATGTCTGCGCACCCGCAGTGACATTGCATTGGAGTACATGCAGTAGGATCCGGATGTGTTGCTCTATCAGCAATGTGGCTCAATGCCTCGCCATGAGCAATGGGACTTCGACCTCAACGGATTACGTATTGTCATCTGCCAGGGCAACATCGTAACCTGGCGGCCCCAAGACAAGCAGGACATTGCGGTGGTTAATGCTGCGAATGAGGAGCTGCTAGGTGCTGTGGGAGACGATGAGGACTACAGCAACTTGAGCATCAATTTCATCCTGTATTGTTACGGAGGTTTCAGGATGTTGCAGGGTTCTTGAAGGAGTTTCTCCTACATCTGGATTGCTTCGGTAGTGGCCCTTTATAACGCCTTGGGTGAAGGCACCACTGCCTCAAGCCCCTGCCGACTTCCCTGCTTACCCCAGCAACATGGCCTCAGGCGATGACTTTGGAGGTGGTGGTGTAGACGCTGCGCTTCACCGAATGGCGGGGCCCGAGCTCAGGCACGGGAGATACGGGAGGTTGTTCGCGTTGCTGTCTCAACTCCTAAGATGTTTCTCTAGGTTCGCCTATTCAGGGCCAGCATCTTACTGTTGTCGATTTTTCCAGAAGTGTCATGGACTACTAGGCCTCCGCAGAAGAAGTGCGAGTACTAAACCCATCCCAAGCAACGCTGAAGGAGTGCTGTAAACTCAAATGCAAAATGCTGCAAGGCAAAGATCGTACAACGGTACACACAGTTTGCAGGAAGTTTGTATTTATCTGCGTTGTAGGGCTCATGCTTTTTCAGATAGTTAAGAACAAAGCCCAGCTTGAAGGCGTCTCTGCGCCGCGTTGCCGGAGATCAGCCCTGGAGTTCGTTGTCCAACTGGCGAGGCCAGGATTACAGCCGGTGCCCGCTTAAACGTGGGGCACGTGATCCATGCCGTGGCACCGGTCTTCCCCGCCTATGCCCCCGAGGAAGCAGAGCGGCTGCTGGAGCAAGCGTTTCTGTCTTCATTGCTCCTTGCCCAGGAAGAATCGGTGCATGCGGTGGCTATTCCTGCCTTAGGCTGTGGCTTGTTTGGCTGCCCTGTAGAGGTGGGTGCTCATGCAGCCCTGGAAGCCTGCAGAGACTTCTCTATGGGTCAGGGGCCGAAGCCCGAAGTACACTTCGTGCTTTATAAAAGCTCAGAGCTGAGGGCGTGGCTGACCGCCACAGAAGCAGTGACCACACCACTCAGCAACCAAAGGACTTTGCACATGCCTAGCAGCGCGGCGCGCCTGGTGCCGACTCCAAAATGTGACTGAGTTCAAGTACTTGCAGAGGCAGGCGAGCATTGAACAGGCAGGCAGGAGCGCAAGAGCTGCGGGTGCTAATTACCTTCAAAGCGATGAGGATACGGAGGATGCCTTATTCAGGAAGATCTCAAGACTCAAGACCAGCATTTTGAGACAAGAGGTGAAATGCTTGCCAACGATGCGATCGACGTGCATCCTTTGTGCCGTCGCTAGGTCACACACTGTCATTCGCTGTCGTGAACCTAAAAGACCCAGCTTGTTTCCGGCAATTGGCGGGGTTGGCTGGCAAAGGAAATCTTCTGCCACTCTGAGAAGCTGCGTGATGTTAATCAAGTCGGCGTCCAGGCCCTGTAGCTTCTTCTCAAAGCCCTCGCGCGCCAACCAGGCGGCAGAAAAGGAACGAAACGCCTTCAAACTTTGAACCATGCTTACTCTACTTACACACTCCCATGTCTGAAGCCCAACCAGGCTACAGCCACTCATGTCTTCTGCAAGTCCTGAGACCTGGCTGCGCTAAGGCCTTGTGGAGCTCCTGCCACTCAGCAGGAGACTGACCAGCGCAACCTTGAAAGGCATCAACGCCAGCGGTTGTGCAGATCCCTCTCCATTTGCAACCGTGGGATTGGATCCGTTTTGGATGTCTTGCCCACTAGGATGGTTGTACCCTGTCATCCAGTCTCATCCTGCATGGAATTTGGTGCAACAAAGTGGTTCACTTTGCTTTTCGTCAGGAACTTCTGTCCTGAGGAGTAACAAGCTCAGAGTTTTGCCGAGCCGAAGAGAAACCTCTTGTCAGGCTGTGCTGGCGTGTGCACGGCTGTCACGCTAAATAGATATTGGGTGCTTCACGGCATTTGTGAAAGCTAGCCACTGAAAGTTAATTTTTAGAGAGGCCGCATTGGCAGCGTGGGCAGAGCAGGTCCTCAGTACTTGAGTTGTCTGGAGGCTGCTCAACACTTTGCTGGAGTCACCGGAAGTTACAGACAACAATGAAGCTTGACTGCACAGAAACGCTGTCATCCATTCAGCTGCAATCTTGGAGAAGCTTGAACAAGCTTGGCGGGCTTGCGAGTTCAAGTGACTGCACAAGGTTTTTTCAACCTGGCATTTTGGAAGGTACCCATACTATTGGGGTTAGAGCTGAGAGCTTCAAGCTATACGTTCTGAATTTTGACGGTTCTGGTCTTAATTAAGGAGATTCGGGTCCTAGCAGCTGGCCAAGACGAGATAGTAGACAGGCATCTTCTGAAATCAAGATATATTGCAGGAACAGGATTGAATGTTGGAGTTCATTCCCTCACGATTCTGTTTCTTCTTTGAAGAACCCATATTCTCATCACTAATTACTGCTGTTCCTCCTGCGTTTGCAGCCTTGACTGCTGCAACCACCACTGCCGCCGTCACCGACACCGCCACCACTGCCACCGCTGCGGTGCCAGCAAACGTAAGCGCCACCGCTTGCGCTTTCCAATTCTGCTTCTTCGTTTTCTTTACGTTTAATGCTACTCCCACTAAGTACTGCTTCTGCTGCTACTGCTGACGACGACGCTGATGACCACCGCCGCCGCAGCCTGCTGCTGCTACGACGACGGCGCTGCTGCACCCGCACGCGCAGCCGCACGCGCACCCGCACGCGCACCCGCACCCGCACGGCCAAAGTCAACTACTGCTGCTGCTATCCGCAATAGCTGTTGCTGTTACAACTGCTAGGTCTGACTCTTGTCATTACTTCAGCATCAGCCTCATACACTTTGAACTGTACTGTAAGAACTTCTGCGCTCCCTCAACCCTGAACTCCCAACTCCAGGCAGCTACTAGCGAGCCTCCCCAGACGACCCAGAGGCTTCAAGATTGTCGGTTCAGTCTTTATTCGTTTTGGTTTCAGGGGTTTAGGTTGTAGGGTTTGGAGTGTGCGCGTGCGCAACTTACCATTCGGAATAGGGTCTGCGCAAACTTGCAGGTCCATATGCTGGGTGGTCCCATGCTTGGGCTCTAGTCACTCTACGGTAGTCTCTTCAGGGTTTCTTTATCCGAATTTCAGCCATTACCCAAGGGAGAGAGCTGTAGGCATCTTTTTATTCAAGGGGGAGTATACCACTATTGATCTCAATTCTGTTCTGCAAGTAGGCGGCCTTAAATATCACAAAGATTTTGTGTTTGCAGTGGCATCTGCAGACACTGCCTGCAGGTTTGGACAAGGGATAGCTCAGTTCATTCGACTTGCCGATCTGCTTCCCGCCTTCAACCGTGCTCTGCATGTCATGACCTGCAAGCCACGCTTCCTCAAGAGAGATCTGTCAGGTGGAGACCCTGCTACTCCAGTAAGAGGCCCTGCGCCTGCATAAGCCTTCGTGTGGCACCGGGATCATTTTGGCATCAGCGGCCCTTCCGCTTCTGGAAGGTCAAGGCTTATCACGCAGACGAAGCCTTCGGTGCATGGGATTCCTTCAAGCTTCCAACCAAAGGAATATTTCCTTCAAGTTTCCAGTTGGGTGTGACCTCTCGATCTTGCTTGTCATATTCTTACGGGGGGAAGTAGGGAACAAGGGAATATTACAGACATGTATCGGGATTATGTAGGGGGGTTGTATACCCTCATTCCCGACTAAGCACCGGTAAGTACTTCTTGAAGCAGAGACATGCTAATCGGGGGAGAAGCACCCATCCTATACACCCTTATATTCTCAATTCTAGTAGTTTCGATCATCTTTTCCATCATAATTAACCCCTAAGCACTGTTGTGCTAGCGGCCCTCGCGCCAGGCCAAGCGCTCCTGCAACCAGCTGCAACTCGTCAGAGGCCGCGCTTGATTGGCACTCCCAGGTTTTCCTAAAACTTCTGCGCCTGCATTAGTCTTCCCATCTCTTACCAGCAATCTTTCATTGATATGCTTGAGAAAAGCTCGCATTTTTAAGAGTAGCCCAAGTATACGTGACCCCCTCACCCTTTGCAAATCTTGGTGCATGATGCTGCCTTAGCGGGAGTTCCTCAAGATCCCAGGTGGGCAGCTTCGGCAGTGAAACCAGGTCACAACTGATAGGACTCGCCAGACACAACCGCTACAGGCAGCCCGCGCGATTGCAATATACATGCGCCTCAAGTCAAGAACAAAATAACGGATGGGGCCACCTAGATGCTTTTAAAGTATGTGTTCCTCAGGGGCCCTGGGGATATAACAAAAACATCCCAAATTCTAGGGCCCTGCCAAAACCTACAGATGTTTTTTGGGTGAGAAACTACCAGCTTCGCACCTGAACGCAACATGGCGCTGTGCTGGATTGCGCGGGCGTCGCTGCTTTGCCTTGCCACAGCATCCAAGTGCCCTAGCCCTAGCTTGCGGCTTGGCTTAACGTTTTTTGGGATGGTGCCTTAAATCCATGCCAACTCCCCAGGCACAGGCCCGTCTGGGCTTATTCTCGCTGATTTGAGGAGCCTGTTGGCTATCAAGCAGTCGTTGAACAAGAGCACTGCGCGGAGTGGAACCATCTGGCCACGCGGTGAGGACGCCATACAACCGGGGAATGCTTCAACACCCAAATCTGGATGTCCAACTTCTAAAGACCTATATCCGAAAGCTTGCGTATAGCTTTGCGCTCACTTCCTTCAATGTCCACTCCCTTTGAGACTATCTTGTTTCATGGCTAAGAAGATGGTGTCGACCCTTGGTCAAAAAAAGGCCTCTCCAGCCCTGTCGCCCCACATGTAGAAGCCTGCCCTCCCTTTAAACTTATCTTATTGCCTTGGCTTCCTCAAGGAGACCTGTCCCAAAGAGGATGGGACGGATTGCTGCGGATCGTTGATTGGGGACGGCTGCCCATGCCCAGAGGCTCAAAATGAGCTGAACTGTTCCTTGGCTTTCGGGATGTAGTACCACAGAGACTATATCATCACGGGGATTTTTAGAGGGATTATGAAAAGAAAACGGTAACTACTACTTAGTGTATTAGGGTTTAAGGAGATAGGTGCAGGACGCCTGGAGGGCCTTGTGGCAGTTCCTAAGGAGCGTTGTTATGTGTATTTTCAGCAGAGATCGGAAGTTCCTAGATTTTCAAAAGAGAACCTTTCAATTACTAGCATGCTTGCAAGGACCTAGTGTCCAGTCCTGCTCATTGGAAGGTGGGCTTCTGAGGTCTCTCAGGTCAGCGAAGGCAACTTCGCTAGATAAAGATTCTACAGATCAGATGTGTAGTACACCGAAAGGAGCTATCTTGCAAGTGTGGCCTACTTCTGTAGTGTGCTATAGGAGCTCAGATGGAAAATGCTACAATTCCTTGTAAGGCCTCTCCTCATTCAACTCGTTTGGGCCCTCTTGGATGGCAAACGTCTGAACCGCAGAGGTGTCGTGGGCTATGACAAAACGTCTTGGTGGCCAGTCTACCAATGCGAGTGTCGAAGTGTGCAGTCTGAGGACTGCTGTGCAAAGGTCTTCCTTGGGCGGGGGACACGTATAAATCCATGCATATAGACTAGATGTATCCGTATATATATATATACACACCAGGATTTGCAGGACTGAGATTAATTTATGGGATGCTTTTAGATCCGATGGCCGTCCTAGCAACGCGGCTGGGGTATATTGCAGCATTACAAGGACAATCGACTTCAAAAGGTAAGTGGTAAATTGCATGTTGGACGTGTGCCCCTTGGTTGAATGCCTCGCTGCAAGGAGGAATGCCTACGTCCAGGGGCTGTGTACTATGCGTACTTCTGCCCAACAAAGGCACTGTTTAGGGTGCAGGGTCTCCGCGCGTCTTGCGTGGATGTTCACTGCGGCGTTCGTGCCATCAGATGATGACTTGGATGTGACCAAAGATCGCTAGAGACAACCAAAAGTACAATGATTTCAAGATCAATCATGTCCCTGCCACAAAAATTTAGAAGGAACTCGTAGATGGCCAAGCATTTGCACAACCCCCATAGTTCATGGGGCCAACAGCAAGCCTGGCCAGGTTTTACCCTTCATGCTGCTTCCTGCTGCTTCGGGCTCAAGTTAGGATTCAGAATTCAGGGCTTCGTGCGAGGAATGCTGGGTAGGCAGCTGTGTTGCAGCTTCTCTTCAACTCAAGATCTCAATGCAGAAGGAGCCGCATTTAAGCTGCTGTGTTTGGTGGGCACTAGGGGACGAGGAAGATCGAATTGGATTCTGTGCGATATTCAGTGTGTCCCGAACATGCTCAGTTGTCCCCTAAGGAGACACCCATGTTCATACCCTACCTCACGCATGCCCGTTTTCTATTAAATGTAGCTCGCCTCCTGTCCCACACAGGCGGAAGGCGCCTGGGCCACAACAACTTCGAGCCATGGCTTGCAAGAAAAGAACTTGGGCATCTTACATTTGACGTTTTGTTGGGGCCGGGTCAGAGTACTGTCAGCCCCGTGACGGCTAATGTACCCGGAGCCGACTAGCATTCCCTATTCAGGGTGGACGTACTGAATCTGACTTCTGCATCCAGTTCGGACCCCGTGTGCCAGCAGCTGCTAAAGCAGTCAGTGTGGTCATGCTGAGGTCTCCTTTCCTGCTTGTGGGGGTTGTACCGTATGAGAGGTGGTCCTATATTGCATGCAGTTGTCAGATGACAGTCTTCTTAATCATTGAGGTTAGTTTTGAGATGGCTCCCACATGGCGCCTCTTCAAGGTGTCTTTGGGTACCTGTCCCTAGCAATACAAGTTACAGCGACCGTCGAAGGGCAGGGCTTCCATTCAGGATTCCATGATGTCAGGGCTCAGGACAGCGGGGCACCCCAATTCTGATGTTGCCCTGGCGTAGAACCGCCAGAGTCTTTGTTGGGATAGGTGATGATGCAACCTCCATGCGATAATCAAAGGATGCGCATGAGGTGGAAGTTAGGGGCAGGTCATGTACTATCTATATATTCTATGCACATACACAAAGCTATACGCCTTTCATTATTTTTTGCAGGTTTATATGCCCCAGGTTCCTCCCTTCAGTCCTGGGCACAAAGGACCACAACCACTCCGCTGAGCTGCACTATCAGCCCTGGCGAAGAGTGCTCTTGCTACTTGGCTCTCTGTTGTGTACGCCGCGGGATATATAGCGGCTCTATGCAAGCTGTACCTAGACGAGCGGCTTGTCTGCCTTGTTGGGGGTCCCTCTAACAGCGGAGAATTCAGCATTCTCTGTTATTCTTCGCAATGGCCTGGTGCATGAGTCGTTGTCGGACAGCTCAGAAGTGGTGCCAGTTTCGGGACTCTGTCTTTGGTAAGCTCCTTGCATGGGCCATGGCAAGGGCTTGGATGTTGCACAGGACGTATGCAGGGACTCCATGTAGTTACAAGCAAAGCTGTTCAATGTGTGCCTGCTGTGATGTACGAGGCTCCATCTGGGACCCGGATTTCAGCTGCACATGACTGTGGCAAGGGCAGTGCTGCAAGTTCCACACCAAAGTCTTGCAGAGTTGTGCATTACGCTCCTGTTGCACAGGGAAAACGCACTACTTGGCGTACCTAGTTGGAACACATCTACACCATGGCTGATGATTGACCAGATGGGAGGACCAGTGCTGGACCGTCATCTACTATGGAGATAAATACTGCCCCGGAGGTGGGCCCAGGGGTGGGTGCAGTCAGGCTCTGTCAAGTGATAGGAACCGTCAATGCCATCCGCAACCGTCATCGAGTATTAACTGCAGACAGGCACCTGTGCAGGTGGATCTGTGGGATCCCATGTGATATAGAGAGGCCCTGTGCCGAGATTTTGGCCCGCGACAGCTTCTGACTGGAATTCAGAAAACACCATCGTGCTTTGCTGAAGAGCTGCAATTGCTTGTAGCAGGAGACGGTGTCGCAAGTAAGAAGAAGAGAAGAAGAACTTGGCATCGGCTAGGTGTTTGCTCCACCTGCGGGTGTGCTGGTTGGTACACAGCCGATGAGTGCGCCGCCGCTGGTGGAACATGGTGCAATGCCTCTTGGCTTAGGCTTACTGTGTACGCGTGTATGCGTGCAAGGGCCAGTCCGGACCATGGGGGTCATGATCGGCCAGCACCTGTTGCCATGGACAGACTCGCCAGTCACGTGCTTCTATCTCAGACACACCCCATGACGTTTTTCTCCGGAATCTGTAGCAAGCCAGGTAACCACGACAACTACCAGCGCCAGTGCGACAACAACAACGACCACTACGACCACCACCACGACTACCACCATGAGCCCAATGCGAGGTCAGGCATGGGCTCATGAGAGAACAGCCTCATGCGCAGCATCCTTTCCGACGTACGACATCTTAATCCGAGCACTTGATTCATTTGG
>CAJNIZ010044193.1:97651-110211 GCA_905231905.1 Symbiodinium pilosum | reverse complement strand
TCCCCCCCCCCATAGGGGGGGGAATGTTGGTATTTAAACAGCCCCATACTTTGTTAGAAACAACCCTGCAAATGAGCGTGCTCGAGAGCCTCCAGTCACCCAGAAGAATTACACGGGTTATTGTTGATGCAACTTGAGTGTTTTGGTACGTGAAGGGGAAGTGAAACCTGGAGCTCTCTACCAACTTTCCACCCGCTGCCGGGGAATGCATTTGTGAGGTGAGTTTTTGTGCTGCAAGTGAGCATTGAAGTTGCGCAGGGGAAGGCAGCGAGGGAAATGCAAGCCCATTTCCGCCCTTGCACAGACCTTGCTAGTAGAGCGAGAGGGAAAAATGGGGAAGTTTCACAAGCCAGTTGAGTAGGGGAGAAGATCATTTGAGAGGAGCATCACAGATGGGGGAATTAGCAAGGTTATGTTGGCGGTGTGTGTGTGTGTGTGATATTATGCTCCGTCCTGATTGTTCAGTATCCCGCCTCCTGGTCTCGTGGATTGGACCGCTTGCGCTTGGGGCTGACCTCGGCGAAGCCTTCGGGTTTCGCATACCCTGAAGAAGAAGAGGGAGAGAGAGAGGGAGTCAAGCCCGAGGTGGTCCTGGGTTCTCCTGGGATTGCCTCTTAGCCCGCATGAAAGAAAGAAAGAAAGAGAGAGAGAGAGAGAGAGCGAGAGAGGGATTCCAGTTTTGTAGTAAGATTCCGGTTGTGGAGCTCCTGGTGTGGCCATGGTGGGTACATCGTTCCTCCTGGGTCCTGACCATTATGGAAGGACGGCCGCGCTCGGGGCACTGCCCCGGGGAGGATCTTCGGATCCTCCTATAGCCCTGAAAGAAAGAAAGAGCGATAGGCACTCTTGCACAAATTTGGACCAGTGATGGCGCGTAGCCCGACCTGCCCCGTGAGGGCTGGGTTTGGCCGAGAAGAAGAGAGAGTGCCTAGGATGTGCTTGGGATGATGTTGATGCACTTGAGGTGGGAAGCGGGAAATTAAGAACCGAAGTCGGCGTCTGCACGCACTGTGTAACAATTTATGGCCAAACTGGCAATTCAGGATGTGCAAAGGGACAGTGATGTAGACAAAATTAGACAAGTGTATGAAGTGTTTTGCCAAGTGAAGCGCAGGACTAAGGGCAGAGAGATGCAGGGAAGAGTGCTACGAATGGGCTGATACAGCTGATTGATTCGGGTTCTAGGGACGTTCAAATGTTGGAGGAGCTGTTTCCGTAGTGGACTTCCTGAAGCTTGCGCGAACAACCAGAAGGGAGGGGGGGGGAGAAGAAGAGGGGTGGACTTATGCTGATCCCTTTCGGGGTTCCTTTTGCCATGTTGTACAGATACCAGGGAACTGGCGCTTGGGGCGTAGCCCTGGCGTGGCCTTGATTCGCCAGGACACGCATGGCGCGCAGAAGAAGAAGAAAATGGGAGTAGGAGTGGGAGTGGGAGTGGTAGAACTGCCCACCATTATGGAAACTTCTACCACTACCACTAGCACGACCGTAACCACGACCGCAGCACCGCGACCACGCTGAGCATGACCACGGGGACTACAACAACATCTACAAGCAAGACTACCGCGACGATTGCATATCACTGGTAGCATCAACAAGTACTAACAACACTATCAGCGACAACATTGGCGGGAATTGTGCGGAGTGAGACGGCCCCTGCAATTTGATTCCTGCACGACCGGCTTTGACGTCATTTTGGACAGAGTCGCCCAACACCTTGTAACCTCCACTAATTCCTCAGCTCTTTAGCGCATAAACCCTAAAGCCACAAATTCAAAACGCGTTTGAACACTGAAGATCTGAAGCCTAGGCAGAGCTACCGGGTTTCACCTGCGAGCGCTTTGGATGGCCCGCGCAGGCACTAAGGCGGTTGGAGCCTGTGGGTGCGTGCCGAGGTGCTGGGTGAGGGATTTGGCGTCCTGGGTTTTGCAAGTATATGACCCATGATTTTAGTCAAATTGGACCCTCACCAGAAGTTCAGCACTACGTTGCAAATCTACACTGAATCTACACATTGTGCTAGCTAGGGTGGAGCGCTTTGAGGATTTGTGGTTGAGGATGTGGCTGAAGGGGGAATGGCGGCTAAGAGTTCTAAGTTGGGGTCAGTGTTTTGGATGCTTTAAGAACACAGGGAGTTAAGTTTAGGGATATTACGTACGGGTTTCAGGGCTTCTCATTATTCTGGGTCTTTTTTTTTTTGCAGCTTCCATACAGGGCCTTTTTCTACGTGTCGGATAACCTGCTTCGTTTGCAAGATGAGACACTTTCGGAACTCCTGGATCGTTGTGCAGGGCTGCTCGTGGAAAGGGGTGTTTAAGCTGTTTGTGAAGATCCTTGAGGAGAATTCACATGCAAGTTGCTGGAAGGACCTCCCGAGACTACACCCTGCGCCGCCCAAACCTATGTGAGCCTATAGTTGGTTCTCACCACTGCTCAGGTGACCACAGTGTGGACAACGCCGCAGCTTACTTCAACGTGCATGAAGCCACGCGCGGGAGACTCCGCGAGCTTA
This sequence comes from Symbiodinium pilosum, assembly GCA_905231905.1. NCBI lineage: Eukaryota > Dinophyceae > Suessiales > Symbiodiniaceae > Symbiodinium > Symbiodinium pilosum. The sequence continues at coordinate 107,699 of CAJNIZ010044193.1, read as the reverse complement.
TGACAAGTATTTACCATAATCTACTTCTGCCTCTGAGGCTTGACCTAATCGGATGGGATTTACAGATTTGGCATTGACATACACATGCCCTGAGCCCTGAGCTCTGTTTGCCTCCCAGAGGGTTGTGGGCGTGACAGGATTGATGACTGTGTGGCTCGCTGCTCTGCAGCCCCGGTCTGCTTCGGGGTGGAATTCGCAGCTGCTGGTACTTTGGATGCAGTTATGGGAGTCCATGGAGTAGAGGGTCAGCCCTGCCTTTTTGGGGCATATACTGTAGTTTTCGAGGTATGCAGATGCCAGCCAAATACGCAGCTCACTCCTCAGGACTAGCGCCAGAGACGCGTACAAGCAGCATAAATGTTCTGTGCATCAAGATGGTATCGTTGGGTGAAGACTGTTAAGAAGGCGAAGACCTCCCTTTATGCGGCGTTCCCAGCCATCATTACTCAGATTGTGCTCAGGCACACAAAGGCTAGGTGGTTTGAGTGTCTGGACTGTTTCTTTGCTTGCTATGACAGTGCGCGCGTCTGCATGCTTTGGCGCCTGCTCCGCTTCAATTTATGCATCTATCTCTGCGTACTTAAGCTCTGGCTCTAGTGCGGGGTGGTCTGAGGCAAAGCTTATGGAAATTAGTGCCTACAGACCCCGCTAGCCAACATGGGAACTGCACACCTCTCCTACGCCCATGTGATAAGATGTGATTCTTGTGGCATGAAGTTTGGCTTGTTTACCGTTTTGGGTTTGGGGTTTTGCTTTGCATAGCTTCAGCCAACTGAACCTGAAGCCATGGCCGTGTGACTCTACCCTAAACCCAGGTGGACGCTGTGAGATTTGGCTGCGGCCCATCCGGGTGACAGCACCCATTCCCGGCCATGAGTGCTGGACCTGGTTCTAAGCATATCATGGACTGGGACTTTAGGGTTAGGGTTGAGGGGTTGCAGGGTTTGGGGTTAACTTGAGGGTTCGGATTCTGGAAGTATTTTGATCGCTAGGAGTGGGTATTTCAAAATGATGGCTTCCTTCCCAGAGGTCTGTAACTACGACAATTGCATTGTTGTTTGGCGCGAAATTTGGAACCTGCATGAGAAATGCAGTTACCAGGCTGTAGGTCCTGTGAAGGTTTGGGCTTACTAGATGTTTGAAGGACTTCATGCCGAGACAGCGGCAACACCCAGCAACTGCCTTTGACGTTGTGCCTCGTGTGTTTTGAATTTTTGTGCAGCGCATGGCCATACATCGAGAGGATGCCCACACAGTGTGTTTTAAGCGCGACCAAGCACCCCTGAAACGTCAAAGGCGCAACACACGTAGTAGCGGAATTTGTTAGCTTATTGGCGGGCATTTAGGATGTGGTTATGAGTCTCCTGCAAGGTGTACAAGTCACTGCAGGAATTGAACATACTGGCCCGTCTTATGCGACTGCAGGATTGCCCTAAGAAAGTAAAGCTTCATGTGGTTCTTTCCCGGCTCTTGGAATGCTGTTTCATTTCAGCATAATTCCTGGGATGGGCAACCCTGGAGTCTTGGTTTTGTTCTCAAAGTTTAAACTCAGCTTGTGGCCTGTGTCAAGATCGGTCGGTACGGATGTAATGCCTGGCCATGGATGTTGACACAGGCAGCCGAGCTGCTCCACCGGCTGGAGTTCGCCCAGTTTGCCCATACGGGTTTCCAAGTCAACGAAGTGTGGAGGGCTTGTCCGTAAGCCCTCTCGCGAAGTTGCGTGTGGCACGCTGCCTTACAGAGGGGATGCAATTCAGCAGGTTCCTGTACAGCATCATGCTTCGAAAAAAGCAGGCTTCCCGCAGTTGACGCGAAGCGACGATTGTATTTTGCAGCCTGGGTCAGGATGCCTTGTATCTGCTTTGCGAGTTGTCCACGTTGGCATTGCCCCGCTGGGTCTCAAAGACAACCAGGAGGATGCTACTCAGAGGCGCTTGTTCATAATTTCCAAGGTTCATGGTGGTGTCAGCTTCGGAGATGCAGGAGATATGGCAGCCACGTTTTGCGAGTTCTTGTACATGAAAATGTCCCTGCCTGCTTGACGGAGGCAGATAACGCTGCCCGAGAATTGGACGCGCTTATCAAGGCAGCTCTCTAAGATGTCTTGACTGTTCTGCGTATTCGGAAGTTGAGGGTCCTTCCCGCACGTGGTGGTTGTGCCGTCAAGACAGTGCTTAGTGCTTCGAGTAGAGTAGCTTTTTGTTTTCTGATCATGGTGTTTGCTCGCTTTACCTCATGCACTTGCTAGATCACTTTTGTAGTCCTACAGTTGCTTCTGCCGGTGCGGCTGATGCACTGTCACTACGTACAGCTTCTGATGTGCCGCTGCCGCCTCAGCTACCACTCCGCAGTCGGTGGCCCGGTAGCCATCCCAGCAGCTCCTCCTCCTTCTGCTTGTTACGATTGGGGGCCATCAAAAAAGTACTTGTAGGGATTCCCTGTAATCAGGACTCATAGAATGACCTCCTATTTCCAAAAGCTTTCATTTTCAGATTAGCCTGGCACGACGCTCAGGCCAAAGACTGGCAGCAGGTGCAGCGAAAGATCAAACGGACTGGGGTGTGGGAAACAAGGGAGATCTGTAGTCACAACTGTCATAGTACGTAGTGATTCTACCAGCGGCCGTAGTGCGTCCGGTCCATCTTTGTCTATTTCCTACCATGTTGGTCGTGGCACTGCTGTCAGAAAAGCCAGCCGCAGCCGCCCCAACGGGCCAAACATGGAAATGACTTTCCCTGGAGTTCAGCCGGCGCATAATATGATTGGCATGACTGCATAACTAGCGCCTGAGATCGTAAGAGGCGTCAGGGTATGTAGTATGTAGTTCATCAAAGGGAAAGTTGAAAGGACCTCTAGCTCTAGCTCGTGCTTGCAGAAGATGAGCCTGGCGTTCGGGCGTGTGTTGCATTTCTTGAAACCATGTTTGCTCCCAAGGGATGATCTTCCAGTGTGCAGATGGGATCCCCAACAGGGCGACACATGTGCTTCACAGCGAATTGACAGTGACAACTGCTATTCAACTCCAGACACCCAGACTCCGAGACCCTAGGCCCTGAACCCTTAAAGCCAAATCTGGGGTTCACTTCCGACCCTAACACTCATATCCTGAACCCTGAGCTGCGAGAAACCACCAGGAGAGTTTGGTGGCTGGCCTGCACAAAAAGCGGGTCGGAGCAGCTGCAGCAGGCCAAAGCTCAGCAGTGCAGACCTCCCAACCAGTTGGGAGCCCCAAAAGGCTGTTGAGGGTTTAAGGTTTAGGAACGTTAATATCAGGTCTCCAATCCGAAAGGATTCACACAACCCTACATGGAGATCCTTTCTATGAAGCGACAAGCCAGTGAACGTCAGCCTCGGATCCGGCGCAATCTGAATCGCATCCCACGAGGTAGAATTGATTGGTAAATCCATGCCAGTGGAAGTCTTTGTATCATGGCGATTTGAGTTGCTCAGTTGGACTTCGCAAACATATGCACTTCTGGACCTTTCCCTGAAAGAAAACTGCGCCATCCCTGTCGCAGCTTCTGAAAAGCGGCGAACGCTTGAATCGTGGCGATGCGAAGGAGACGGGAGTTATGGGAGCGCTCGATTTTGGTTCCATGCCGTACGGACTGTGAGAGTGTTTGGTGCTCAACGGGGGCTAGAAGGGCCTAAGCGTACTACTCAGACTTCAGACGTGATGAATGCTGCACGTGTGTCGCTCGATTTGTTGCTGCTTGATTGTCTGTGCCTCCCCCCCATACTTCTAGGAGAGGCTTCAATGCAGGGCAAGCTTCCTCATCAAGTTTCTAGTTTTGCCTTGACATGCTTTGACGGTATGTTACGCAAACGCAGGCAGCTTGTCTTGCCAATTAAAATCCAGCGTGACTCGTATCCGTCGTGCCTCGCAGCCAGCAGGATTGGAATGCTGCAGTTGACATTGCCAAGACCTCAGTCCCCATGTGCCTCCGACAACTGTCCATGCTTGGTTCTATCCACTGAAGAACCTTAAGCCTTAACGTAACTTCCGCACGGGGAGTCTTCTTTACCTCCTCATTTCAAACTACCCCAGCAGAAGCTCCCCTCCCTCAACTACCATGCAGAAACTATGAACTGCGATGCCTTGGGTGTCACCCAGATCGCTTCCAGGTTATTTCGGAGCTGCGGACGCACGTGATGCAGGCCCGGAAAGTAAAGCTGGAGGGGGCCGAACAACTCACCTTATCACGCTGGTGAAGCCCCAAAAAGTCATGGCGCAGTAGTCTAGTCCGTAAGGCACCTGCAGCACCAAGAACAATGGACCACAGAAAACGGATTCAGTAGGAAGGACACCAAAGGCTGTCGATTGTCTAAGAGGTGAACGGATTTGGACATCACTGACCACACCATTGTTGGCAGAGTAGTCCGGAGCATCACCATATGGCACAGTATTCCCGGAGACCTTAGGCAATTCCCACAATTGAGGACCCCAGGCAAAACTCACAACAACCTGAGGCGTTCGGGACGAAACCGAATTTCTCGAACTATGTGCTGCAAGCGTGCATCCAGGCAGTAGTACACATGGAATTTCCTTGGGTTGGTCTAGTTTGGCATGGGTCCTTTGTTCGTGGGGCTGAGTTCCTAGTATTTTACAGGTCCTTCTGAAAAGCTGCTATCACCTTGTGAACTGTAGCTGAGGAAAGCTCCTACATGAAACATGCTGAATAGCCCTGGCGGGGACTTCTGAAAGCTGAAATCGCTCAAGCGCTCACGGAATGCGATGTCATTTCTAACTTGCTTTGATCTAGCCCACTGACGAAAATAGCATGGCCATTGAGTTGCCAAGAAGTGAATGACAGAACCTGTGTCTTGAACTATTGGTTCATTGGTTCAGTGAAGCACCCCAGTCATGGCACCATTTCACCTAGATGCAGAGTGCGGCGTCCCCCTGAATGAAATACTAAGGAGTCGGCATCATGACATAGAGATAAGTTCCATTGGTGTTACAGTGATAACATGGCAGCGCTGTATCGATGACGTTTACCTCCCTTGCAGACGTAAAATCTGAAAACGGGTCCTTCTCATTCAAACTTGATGGAGAGCGCAACGCGCACAGAATAACTGGGCCAGCGAATGGAAACAGACTGTACTTTAACAAGATTTTTTAGATGTGATGCGTTGCAGAGTGCTGATGCAAAAGTGACCCGACGCTTCCTGTGCTGGCCGCGTTCTGGTCAGGTTCCTTTGTTGTCCATGCATCCAGCTTGTATTTGTCAGCCCTGCTGAGCAGGCAACTTACTGATTCCCCGAATCTTTGAGTTCCGCTATGGCGATCGTAGGCTTCCGTATTTGGGTCCCTTGTATGGGTAAGTGCCGCTATGTGAGCCTGAATGATTTGAAGGTTGCTCTTGGTAATGTGCACCAAGACGGAGGTCTGAGCTACCCCGAATTCCTTTCCTTACTGCCTCACAGCAATTCCCTGAGAATCCCTGTAGATGCTGTGACAATCCTATTCTGAAATATTCTGAATATCAGAGTCCCCAAAACAATTGGCTGCAACATCAGAGGCGCTGTCCCCAGAGCGCTTCAAGTTCATCCTCGAGGCGTGCTGCAGATGGGTGTTTGCAAATATCCGGGTCCCTCCCCCTACTCGGACTGAGGAGGATCATGTCAGGCTTCTACTGAAGGTTGACATTTGAAACAAGAAGCTGCCTCGCATCCGAGAACGAGTCCAGGGATACAGTTCGGATTTCAGCGAGATCCCACTTTCCTGGCAACTGCAACAAGACAGCAGGGCTCACGGGTAGGCCGTGGGCTTGCAGTGCTTGGAGAATGCGCTGGCAGTTAAGCCAGATGACTACTGTTTCTGTCTGCCGGTGAGCTTCTGGGGTAGGCTGGAGTTTGAGTGAGAGCATATATGGAGAGAGTACCGCAAAAAATGCATCTTACTCTACATAATCAATGCTGCTAAGTAGACACTGCTACAAATAGCAACATTGTAGAGCTACTCATATCACTCTGTCCCTGACCAGGAGCTGAAGGATTGTGTTCCACAGGCAGGCTTGCTGTGTGTTCGTGCTGCGGCTTGTACGGATGGACCGCATTGGCCGTATGTGTATCAGAAGATGGTTCCTTTTCGCATCGAAGTGCAGCCCGAACAGCTGTGGATCCCTCAACTGCAATCTACAAATCGTTGCAGGTCTGTCCATGTCCTGACAGTATGAGTCCGAGCACTTGCCAACACTCTTGCCCTCTTCTCCCTTTTTGGCGGTGATGCATAGCAAACGGCTTTCTGGAGTTTTGATGCCTGTAGTCTGGCAAGCGCGCTTCGAATCATGTCTTCAGATATGAGTAGAAGTTTGTCAGGCCGCCCTTGAGGCATGTCCCTACGGCCCCTCCAAGCACCCCGATCTTCATAAAACTGCAGTGTCCAGGTGGCCATGGACGCGCAGGGCTGCCGCGCTGCTTGGCAAAGACTGTCCAGCAGACATGGGCCATGGGTCTAGGGTTCCTGCTTTCATTGGGCTTGTTTGGATCTCTTGGACCGGCCGTTTTGCCTCTGGCGAGGTGTCAAAGTAGATTGTCGGAGTCTATCCGACCACTTGCTCTTGAAAGAGTGCAAAACTGTGGCGTGCTGCAAACCATTCAGACGCCGTATGTTGCTTACGCATGTGCGAATGGCTGTCAGGTCAGCCTGGCACACTCATAACTCCTAATGTGCCCTGTGCTGGCCAGCAGCAAGCATGTCTGCAAGGTGATGCAGCGAATCATCGAGCACGTGGGCGACAAGAACGAGCACACAATGCGCCACAGCTGCGTCAAGAGCAATCTAAGATTTCCAGCGATGAGATGGAAATGAAGGATCCGCGATGTTGATGTGATTAACGCAGTCCATCCTCAGCATGAGCTGGCTGCTGGAATTAGTCATGGTCATGAGGACAGCCAGGCTGGCGGTGACGTTGATGACGATGATGACTATGACGAGGATGGTGATGATGACGTCGTTGTCGAGACCATTCCCGTCATTGCCAGTGCCACGGCCACCGCCAGCGCCACCGCCAGCGCCACCGCCAGCGCCACCGCCAGCGCCACCGCCAGCGCCACCGCCAGCGCCACCGCCAGCGCCACCGCCCAGCAGCAGCAGCAGCAGCAGCAGCAGCAGCAGCACCAGCCTTTCACATTTCAAGTTCTGTCCATGCCGAGTGCCTGCCGAGGGAACTACTTGAGCAGATCCTTCCGAGGCTCCAGGAGCCTGCAACCCAGTTCCACTGCTAGGACATATTGCCAGAGAGCCTGACTGAACGTCGGACAGCATTCGCATGTGTAGGTGTTCGTAGGACTGCTACTATAGAGTTTTTTCTCATGCTTGTGCAAGAGTGTGGAAGCATGATGTTGGAATGGATTACAGGAGCAATTGTTACCCCGCGCATTCTTTCTAGGACTGTTGGGGGAGTTTGCAGAAAGTTTTCCGGATCTGATTCAGATTGTGATGTTGCGTGCAGATCATCGTCAGGGTCCCAGTGTGTATTCCGACCTCACACGCCGTTTCACAATTTCAACGATTCTTGTATAGTGAGGCTTTTTATGGTCTACGCCAAGGTTCCTTTTCTAAGCGAAGGCCACGTTGTGGGGGTTTATGGGGACATATATGGGGCAACGTATGAGTACCTACGCTCAAGCTGGCTCACAGCCTGTGACCGAGGGTGGCAACAAATAGATATGGCAACCACGTGGTCCAGAAGTTCCTGGAGCCAGGTGCTGAGCACTGTGAAAGAAAGAGTGTATATGGGTGTAGAGTCAGTGTATAGGTATAGGAAAAACATATAGGCAGGCGTTTTCCGAGGTTAACTTGTCCTCGACAAGGTGAGCTCATAAATTACCTTCGACAGGCGACCTCAAGCAAGCGGTATGGAGCAAACTCCTATTGACAAGCCCCTCGCGTGAGGAAGCGAACATTGGACATGCGCAATTGCCGCAATGTCTGTTATTATCTGCAAGGATGGCCTCTCAAAGCCAAAGAGACCTCATTGCCGAGGAGATTCTGCAGCTGCATGCCTAAGATGGGAGCTTGCCTGAGTGAATGGGTTGTTCTTGAAGCAGTGCTCGTGCTGGGCAGTACGGCAACATTTAAGAGGAACATGGGATCCATTCATGCTTTTCGTATCGAACTCGCACTTACAAGTGGTTGTTGACCGAGTCACCAACCTGACTTTACCCGAGCATGATTCATGCTTGTGCTGGTGCAGTACAGGTATTCCCAGTACTAGTAACCTTGTTCAAGGTCGTATATCGTGGGTGGACACCCAATTGCTTCATACAATCAGCTCGGATTGCTGCACCCGAGCTGGACAAATTGCCTGTCAAGGCTGCAGCAGATTGGCTCTCCCAAATAGGACAACCCCCCAAACACCTGGCCTGAAACCCCGAATCCCTATACTCTACACCATAAAGCGCCAAATCCCTCAATCCTAAACTTTTGCCCCTATGCCAGGAGCTGCTACGCTTAGTCCGACTGGACAGAGAGGTTCTCCTGCAGATGGCCAACAGCAAGCCTGCAACCCAAGCTGCAGGGTTTCAGCTTGGGGGATGAGGGTTTATCAGGGTTGGGATCTTAAGTCTAAAGTGTGGGGTTTAGGAGACTCGGCTTGAGGGGCTTTGGATTTGGGTGTTCAGGTGTTTGAGAGTACGAGAGTCTGGATGAGAGTTCAGGGTTCCGGGTTTGGGTGTAGGTTAGAGGTTTTGAGGTTTTGTTGCTTTCGGGCATGGGGTCAGAGAGGCGTGGAGCCAAGTTAGACTCGGAGGATGACCAGTCTAAACTACAGTATCCAAAAACTGCTGGACTCGCGTCACGAAGATGTGAATTCATGTCTGCTGTTCCTTGCGCTGATAGTTAACCTTGGCTGAGCACTACACTACTAGATTTCATGTTTGAGGATCTCCTGTAAGGGACTCCGCTGACAATGCAATACGTAGGGCAGGCAACGCCGTTTGCATCCTGCTTGCGATCAGGTTTGCAAGTCACGTTCTGGAAAAAGCGATGGCCAGGGGCTGAGCGACATGTTGCGGCCCCTCGGGGTTTCTCACAACTGCTTTGTTGGATCCCACGGTAGGGCGGAAAAATGATCACTTGTAATTAAGCCTATAGGTATGCTGGTTATCCTTTGGTCTGTCCTGAAATGAAAGACTAGCACAAGGGCAATGCTGTGTACCTTGCGCCCAGGCCAACGCCTCAGCCGAACTGCAGGAGCACTTTCTCTGCATTCTTGCAGGGGCCTCATGAGAGTCTGTGCCTTCTCTTTTCGGTACGGCTTTTGGCTCAGGATATTGGGACCCTATTCTGACATTGGTGTATTGCTAGCTGGCGATTTGAAGATGTTTTTACAACCTTGCTACATTGCGGTGGTGTACGGGGCAGAGTTTGGGTTTCTTCGTGCTTGAAGGTTAATGGCCTCGGTCCTGGGATTGAGGATGTATATGGTCAGATGCAGGATGCTGATCTCTGCAGGCAAAAACCAAGTACAATCGAGTACGCTACATTGCAGCAGCTTTTTTGTCGTACCTTAGCTTATCTTCAGGCACAGCCCCAGACTTATAGGCGCATAAGCCTCAAATTGGGCCATGCGAAGCCTGTTCAACTTCGGGGCTTCTCTATTTGGCTTCGTAAGCTAGGGGGAGTTGCCCGAGAGCACTGGGAGTTGCAAAGGAAATCGGCCCACATCGCGGGGATCCTTATGATACTGACACAGCGCTAATGGACCCGCGGGTCATTGTGAACACCGCTGTATGTCCCAGACCTCAAGCCTCGCCTCTTCTCGTTTCTATGGCCTTCCCATATACGCCAGCCCTTCAGCCAAAATACAAGCAACCAAGACAAATTTGAAGGTAGGGCCCATGAGTATGGGGGGTTACGTCAATTGTGTTTCACATTGAAAGCCCCACAGCATTATTTTGTGAGCAATGCTTTTTGATTGCTCCCTAAATCCTGCCGAGGAGACCGAGCTACACCGCAAAGTGGACCGACGAAAGCTGAAGAAAAAGAAGCTGGGACCTCATGCCAAAGGCCTCAATTGGGGTTGATATTGGGATTATATTG
>CAJNIZ010044193.1:55167-89859 GCA_905231905.1 Symbiodinium pilosum | reverse complement strand
TTCAGGGGATGCACTAAGAAAGCGTCAGGGGTCGCTTTGATTTTGTACAGCATATTATGCTTTTCCAGCACGCGCTCAGCCTTGCTCCATCTCGTGAGGATGCCGCTCTCCTGGTCGGCCAGGGTGTCTTCCAGCTCTTGTTTCCAGTCCGACATCGAGATGACTCTGACAGCTCGCAAGCTTTCGCAACAGCAAACTCAGTTTGCACTTGGCCCCACAGGCGCCATGCAGCCGCAGGCGGGTAAGCGAAAGGAGAAGCTTAACTTGTTGCAGCTCTGGACCTCCATGTCTTTTTTTGGTTTAGGGTTTAGGGTCGATTTCGGATAGGCTTCTGGGCTTTTGCTTCTCTCATACGGCCACAGCCAATTCCTTGAAAGTCGGTTTGGGAAATAATATGAAACCCGCTGCTGCATCTCGTGCTTGGGAGCTTCAAAAACAAGCTGCGACGGCATGCCAAAAGTGGCCAACTTGATCCGCTGCTAACCAACTAGCAACTGACTAGCTAACCCCTTTATATCCACTTGCTAGTTCAACATAAAAACTAACTTGTGACTAGCTAACTGACTAGCTAATCCCTCTACTTTTTATAGTGCAACTAACAAATGATATTAATCAACTAGCTAATTCACTTAGTCATGTTAATTGGTTACAATGCCACTATGACAATTGCACCTAATTGTGACAGCTTACACCCAACTGACAACAACTTACACCGTGGTTACAATGGGGTATAGTGAACATACAACATAACTACTAAACTAGATATACCTTCTTAGTCTTTGGCAATCTCCCGGAACATCAAAGTATACAGATCCCCAATGCACGTTATAGTCCTTATCTTCGGGACTTCCGAAAACGGCGCCTAATTGTCAGAAACCCGCGCTGCGCGTGGTCTTGCAGGAGTATGGCTCGACATTTGAGTCCTCCCATGTCGCCCCAAAATAGTGTCCTCGTAGTAAAAGACACCAAAACCCATGTTCTTGAGCAACCTTTCTTATGTTCTCCGTGCATTCGCTGCACCACGTAAGGACCCCATAACATTGTAATTCCTAGGTACAGAGGATTTGCTGTGGTGCAAGATTTCCTGCATTCACAGTAGGATTACTATGCAAGCCCTGTCGTTCCCCAGATTGTCACCCTTAGCACTCAAATTCGCCTTGAAGAAAAGTGGTCTATATCTTTACCATGATTTCAGGCCTTTCACCCCCAGTGGCTTTGTACTGCACGAAGGCGCGTGCATGCAAGCACAGAAGTCATAATGCCCCTCTGCGTCGAGGATTCAGTGTTTGTGTGCATGTTAAGGCTTCGTTGGGAGGTTTAAGGTACCATGGGGGTTCACGCGGAAGTTTGAAGGAGGGGAAGACTGTCTCTCAGCTTGTCATTGGCATAATGTAGAATGCACATATGTATGTATGTATGTATGTATGTATGTATGTAAGTATGTAAGTATGTAAGTATGTATGTATGTATGTATGTATGTTTTTTCTTTTTTATCTGGACTGCTAATTGGAGATCCAGGGGTAACAGGTAATCATAAGTCTAAGTAGATGAGCTACCGTTCCCAAATTGGGCAAGGATCTGCTTACTTAACAGTCCTTCCTGGCAGCGATGAGAAACCCTTTTGAAATACCAGGCTTATGCCTTGGGGTCTAGGGTTTAGGGTTTGGGGATAATGGAAAATAAAACGGAAACTACTATAGTACATAGCCCCCTTTGGGAACTTCTGGTCCCGCTAGGGCCCCTGTACTCGGCGCCTCCGGCGGCGTACCAAGCAGCCGTGAGCATAGCTGTGAGCAGAGCTGAAGAATATTTAGGGTTATTTTGGCGTTATATACTGGGATAATGGAAATTTAAATGGAAACTACTATAGTATATATCCCCCTTATTAAGTCCTCATGAAAATATAGGATAGACTACATGGATGGTTATCAAATTCCGTTTTGCAGGCTCCCAAATCTAGTGTGCGGAATTTAGTGTAGCTTCAGAAGGGCCCCTTGCTTTTTCTGAGTGGAGGCAGTTGCCGGCACGAAGATTCATAAATAGTGCTTGAGAAGTACAACCCCAATATAACCCCAATATAACCCTAATATAACCCTAATATAACCCTAACAGTCATTGCACCCTGGAATTTATGCTGCATCTTGTAGGCCTGAAAGACGGACTTTCTCAGCACATCCCCACTTTACCGCCTCCAAAGCGGCATCATTGCTATGTGAATACGCGGGTTTCCCAAAATTAGGAGTACCTTTCTGGGGGTCCCCATAATAAGGCTTACAGTTTTTTGGGGTCTATATTTGGATACTCCTATTTAGGGAAACTACCATACCCCACCCCCAAAAATTGCACGCTGCAAACCTTACACGCCGCAACGCTGAAGTCGTCCCAAGCAACAGACTCTGCGAGTGGGACCCTAGGCATGGTGACTAGTGACACATGCGACGAGCAGAAATTCGAGAGTTTCTCAAAAATGGGCTTCTGGTGTGGAGTTTAGGGATTCAGGGTGGAGGGTTTAGTTGGTTAAGGTTACGGGCTTAGGAATTGAGAATTTGGACATGTAATTTTCAAGATGCTTCGTGGAGGTCTCAGGCATGCCACCATGGTCCTTTGTGGAGTCGCTACAATCACGGTTGCTTTTGGGGATGTACAAGGGTTCCCGATCGGTTCCGAACTTTGCGAAGCAAGCATGTCTGGAACAGGCTTGACTTTATGACCAAGGATCTACAGACATAGTTGAAGCGATGCTCAAAAAGATTTTTTTTGCGCCTTGTGACCTCACTTGAGGTCTTTGCAAGTTCTCCGCAACCGTCGTCTTGGCGGCGATCCCAATTGCTGGTTGCCAGATGTTGCTAGTAGCTCGCCAGATGAGGTGACCCACAGGGTTGCCTCACAGACATAGTGAGGGCGTCTGCTGATGTAGCATGTGACAGCCGCAGCCACCTTTCCTGGATTTCAAGGTGCCCGGTTTTCGTGCCTGCCGCTGGCCCGATCAACTATATATATCAACAACCGCAACGTGCCGGGCCTTCGTCTTGGCATGGGATGTTTGTGTCGTCAATAGCCTGCAAGGGGCAACGTCGTCTGCATGTGTCCTTGGCTGTGAGCCCTGCAAGAAGCGCGTCTAATGCAGTTGTATCTAGCTGAGCCACCTCTGAGACGCAAGGGTGGGGTTGTGGGTCCAGGAGCTGACCTGGCAAGTGACCGACAGCGAAGAGCGATGAAGTATGTATGTTACTGAGACATGTAAGTCAGTCTCTACATCTAATCTACGACAATCTACGTCAAGCTCAGTTTCAAGGAAGCATCTCGGCTCTGAGGAGGTTCCGCGTGGCGCGGCAAGTAGCCGGCGAGCTATGGGCCTAAACGCGGCCGAGAAAAGTTTCACAGGTTTCGATGCCCCAGACGGCGTTTTCGTTCCGCCTCCACCCGGGCTGGAGCACATAGCTCCAGGTGGGGTGCATGCAAACTGGGGCACCTTTGGTCATCCGGAGATGTGCTTCCGCCCATGCATTTTCATCTCAAAGGAAGGAGGCTGCCCTTCCGGGATCACATGCCGATGGTGTCACTTACCACACGGAGGTGCCACCAGCAAGCCCAGCAAAAGGCAGCGACAACTCTTGGGGCAGATGAATGACCAGGACAGATTGGGAAAAAGACCGGCACAACCTCAAATGTAGCTCGGATCTTCAGGATAGAGAGCCCCGCTTGCGAGTGGTTCCTTGAGCCCCAAGCCTACCTGCATTCCAGCTTAAACCTCTGGCGCGAACGCAAGAACCGTGATCTCCAAACCACCACCCTTCAAACCCCTCAGTCCTGTATTCCCTGCACACTAGAGAAACATATAGCCAGAATACCTCAATTCATTCACTCCCGTTTGTGGCTGGACGAACTCCTGCACCACCATTTGTACCTGAAGCTCTGGATCCTGAACCGCCGGAAGTCCTGCTAGCCTTACCCATTGAGGTTCAAAACCCCCAAACCTTACCAGCTAAAACCCAGAAAGCATAAAACCCTAAACCTTCAACAACCTGCGAAGGAGCGCCTCGCAACTTTTCTTCCGCTGTTCCGTAAGAGGGCTGCAGCTGCAGGCTTGCTGGCGAAGGCCTTGTTGTGGGGTTGAGGGTTTGCTTTAGGTTTATGACTTTCGGGTTAGATCTCATGTCAGTTTAAGTTTTGGTTTTAGGTTGGGTTTGGAGCCTGGGGGGCTTTCAGTTTGTGTTTGGGGGAATGGCGCCGAGGAATATTTGGTCAAGTGAGAAATGTCCCGGTCATGAACGCGGTATTCTCTCACATTCCTTGTACTTATTCTCATTTATGTCAAGTCCTAAAAACCCTATATAAATCTTGATATAACCCAATTACAATAGTTTCCATTTTCTTTTCCAATATCCCCAATATAGCCCCATAACCTTGAGCCCCAAGTCCTGTGTCTGATCTCCAGGCGGCACACGTGATAGACTTGCTGGAGGCGGAGGTGACCTCACCACAGATCAAGCCTCCTCCCTCCAAGATACTGGGCAAGCTGGAGAACTCCGTGGCGCGCATGCCCTTGATGCAGTTGGCCGGATGCTGCATGCAACCTACTTGTGCTTGAGAGGGAGGGTGGTTGAATGGAAACCTTATAAAATCGCCAGAAAGACGGTTTCCCCTTCAACTCTGGTTCCCAGATCCTTGAGTCCAAAACCGCCACAAAAGCACCGGTAAGGCGAGAGCTCCCCGACTCCGTCAAGGACGCCTTGGTGCAGCTAAAGTCTGAGATGCCTCCTCCCCAGGTGGGCATGTTCGAAAAGTGATGTCCCATTAAAACATCTCTCTACAAATCTCTCTTTTTTTATGCACGTATGTACTTATACATGTCTTTGTATTTCTGGGCTATTTTTTGGGATCATGTAGGCAAACTTTTGCTTCCGTGCCAGGTTGTGGCTGGCCGTCGGGGTCAGTCCGTTCTCCTGTGAGGTCACGCACATCCTCGTAAAGTGCGTTCCTTTTCCTTTCCTGATTTCCACATCTGATACATGAATTGGCGAGTGGTAGTTTTCAGATTGGGTGCAACCAGAGGAAGACCTCAGGCCATCCGTGTTCCGAGGTGCTGTCTACCTCAAGGATGCTTGAGGAACCCCGAACCATCAAATTTGTTGCCCTTATACTGCTGTTAGCCAGCCGAGCAAGTCATCTAGCTGCTGCCCTATGCGGCCTTACTTACAAGATTGAGGCTCGGGGATCTCAACTGTCAGTATGCGTTTGAAAGGAGTACACGTCACGAGCCTGCAAGGCTGTTTCTGAAGGCTGTAGAGCAGGTGCAACAAGGGGCTAAGAAGGCATGTGCCAAATTCGGAGGTCCATGTGTCTTGGGCCATGTACGGCTCCATGAACTTGAGTCATACCTGCAGAATCCCCACCCATGTCCATGCAAAATCCCACGAGGCTTGATATACTGCGCATCATATGATCTTTGTAGCTCTCTGAGTATGCATACAAAGTTTTGGCACATGCCCTCTTCGCAGCCACTTTGTCCTGTAGGCCAAGGAGTCGTCCTAAGATCAGGTATTTCTCAAAGTGTGGGTCCGCCTGTGAAGTTGGATTGAAGTTGGATGGGGATGACCATAGGTATCACGGGGCGGGGGTATGAGCGTATCGCAGAGCTACATGGATTTTTTGAGATTGCGCATGCATATTGCGCTGCACCAAAGACCATCCGGTCCATGTTTCCTCAAAATTCGGACGACCCGCACTTTGGAGGAAACAGCCGGCATTTTGCAGGACATCCCAAGGTGCTGAAGTCATACATCGCAACCTGACGTATGTTGGATTCGTTTTGCATGTATGAGGTGTGCTCCAGGTGACACGCAGCACGATTTTTGATGCTTGGAGCTTGTGTCATCGTGTCATAGAGCAGCTACACCTCAGCTCTCTCCGCTCAACGGTTGACCCCTTTGAAGTTGCGCTGATCATCGATCAGCGTTCAGGACATGCGTCTTGGAATCATGGAAGCTTCTGTGGGGTCATTCTGTTACTCTATCGTATCAAGACAAATATGGGGAGGCCCCTCAGGTTAAGCCCTGCATCAATGCTACCCCATCTCCAGGAGCCATGGCCTGGCCGTTGAAATAAACATTTGGAATTTGGCGGAAGCGTTTCAGGCTGCTTCTACAAAGCATTGGCTTTGGACCTGTTTCATTCAGGCTGGTGGATCTGTTGCCATCTACCTTAGTCCCTTCGCCATGCACCCAGTCCGCGTGCTGATCTCGTCACCACCACCCTGAACAGGGCCGGCCTTTAACAAATTTTCTCGCCCGGGCACAATTCAACGCCTGGCCGAATAAATCCGAGTACGATTATTTTTTTTTGCTTGTATGCGCCTATAGCTCAGTTACCCCCAAAACCCAGGGCTTCAGATTTATGATTTCAAAGGCAAATTGCAATGGCCATCTCTGAGTCTATGTATGTGAAACTTCCCGAAAGTGAGGGGCCTGAACGCATATCCTCCGTGTATTCAGCTCCCTTCACAAGGAACCCAAACAAAACATCCCCTATCCCCCTAGCCCTAGACCCTTCCTTATCCTTAATTCGAATGCCAGCAATCCGAGGCCACAAGGCCTTGTCAATTCAAAGATTCCTTTTTTGCGTCATGCGCTAGAAACTGCTGAGCTTTGTGTGTCTGCCAGATTTCGGGATTGGTTGTGTTTTGCGGTCTTTGTGTTTAGAGTCCCCGACTTTTAGTTGTATATAAGACCACCTCAGCCTGAACAAGCTGTAATTCTTGGCTGTTGCTTCTGTTCCGCAGCCCCATTCTGCTGTTACCAAGGGGCATGCCGCTTGGGGGCCAGCCAGTCCGCAATTGAGGCAGTGGGGCGCTTTCTGTGCCAAAGGTTTCGGGATTGGCTTCAAGAGGTAAGAACTGTTCAAGTCGTGCTTAATTTTGTGTCAACCACATAGATTGATCATGCTTTTCGAAGAGCATGGCCGTCGAAGAATGCGTCGGTTTCCTAGAAACAGATGCCGCGTAGTGACCGAGACCTTGCGCACCAGAGACAAAACTAAGTTCTGAGCTCCAGCAGAGCGCTATGACGTTTCATTCGCAGTGTGCCGGCATATAGACACTGGCTTTTAACGATTTGCAGGCAGTCATTACAACAATGGGTCAGAAACAGCTGCCATCTGGATTCCAGCTAGCCATGTCTCATTTTACTGGTATTTCTGGTGATACCAATCCTACTATTGCCACTGTTCTCTATACCACAGTGGATACTAGAAAATCCTGCATGACCCTAAGTACTAAGTACCTCATAATTTGGGAAGTATGATACTATAGTACATCAAGGTCAGGATTTTAGTATCAACAGTATCAGACCTGGACCTCCATGAGCCTTTCATCTTGGCAGGCATAGGAGAGCCTCCGAGATGCCAAGGAGCTTAATTAAAGGCCAGCCGTAGGGTTGAGGGTTTAAGGTGTTCGTTGGGCGGTTAGGGCTTTGAGGTCTTCAATTTAGGGTTCAGAGATTTTGGTTGGGATTGGTGGCGTAGGGCCTCAGGATTTGGTGCTTTGTAGAGTCTAGGGGTTTGAGCTGAACATTTGGGGCTTTGACCTTTGATTGTTAGACTTTACAGTAAGTGCAGCTGTGTCAGTGAGTTGTTCTGGCAGAAAGTTGGCCCAATCTGTGAGCCAGTCCCTGACAGGCCCCATGTCCTTGACTTACGCAGGAATATTGCTTATAGCTTAAATGAATCAATGGCCTAAACCGTTACCTGTGAAACACGACCGGGTGTTGTGCTAAGGGTTGAGGGACAGGGGGTTAGCTGTTACATGGGACAATACAGGGGGTTATCTGAAGGTGGTATGTGCATGTATAGACATATATGCATACATCTATATGCTCCAGCGCTGCGTGTCCCAGACCCCCTCCCTCTCGCAGCAGTATCCTCCCCCACACCTGCCCTCCACAGTATGCTTCAAAATTGCCATAAATAGTCACAGGGATAGAGGTTTTGGGGGTTGCCATCCTGGTAACTGCCGTTGTTTTTGGTACCTCAAAGCCGCCATCCTCATCTGTCGCCACTTTCAAGCCCCTGCTGCTTCCATCGTGCCTCAAAAAGTACGAACAGTCACGCGGATCACGGTGGTCCTCATCGCAATCCTCGCAGCTGTCGTAACCTCATTGTTGTTGCGTTTCACAAGTACTCATGCTCAAAGGGATCCGCGTGGTTCTCATCTTCTAGAACAGTACAAAAACCCTCTATAAACCCCCCATGAAACTAATGTAAACAACAAGACCCCGACCGCAGTCCACAGGAGCACAGGGGGGGTGGGGGTAATGGGTTTTAAAGCGCTCTACAAACACTATCACCCTTCTATTAACCTGAGCTTACACCACAAGACCAAAGGTCACAGGATCACAAGGGAGGGGTCGGGGGTACTGGTTTAATGAATAATTTCTTGGAGCCAACAAGATGGCCACCATACTATGGGGGGTAACGGGGCCCGCGCTGGGGCATGAGCATTTGCGGGCTGGGGACCTGGAAATGCCTGGAGCCAGATTGAACCACCAGCTACCTAGCAGGCTGTGTAGCAAGTTCGGCCAGCCGTGCAGTAAGTCAAAATTGCGCTAAGCCGAAGCGACAAAGCAGAATGCCAGTATTGTTTCGTTTGTTCTCCTGCTGCGTGGTGCTTCGAAAGTTCGGACACTTGATTTACTTCGTTCAAAGCAGGATAACTATTTCAACGAATCCTCTGCGGGGTCTGTGTCTTCTGTGACCGCTTAATTGAACCCTAAGCCCTAAACCCTAGCCTAGACGTAAATCCCCAAGACCTAAAACTCTGAAACGCAAATCTGGCCCCTTCGGTGGATTCTAGAAATCCTACATGACCCTAAGTATCTTATACCTTGGGAATTATGGTAGTGTAGTATACCACGGTCATGCAGGATTTCAAGTATCAACAGCATGACAGGTTACAGCCTTCTTAGAGGGCCTTGGCTTCCCAGGGGTGGCTTAGAGGTCCGGACCTCGGGGCTCAACATGGAGGAGGCCAAACGATTTACGGTTCAGGGTTGAAGGTCTGACGATGTAGATCCAGGGCGGCATGCTTAAGGCCTTTGTTTATAGGTTTAGAGCTTGAGGCCCAGGTTAGAAATGATTGCAAGTGCTGGGTGTTCAGCCATTGTTTAGCTACCAATTCTCCTCACCAAAACTGTGATTGGGTCCCAGGATTTTCAACAAACCCGAGCCCAAGATAAATATTCCATGACCACAGCTCATCCCCTACTACCCTGTTCTCCGTATCAGCCGCTATTCGAAAGACCTAATCTCCCAAACCTTGAGAAGAGCCTTGGACACCTCTAAGTATGATGGTCAGAGGGGCTGTTTCGCTTCAGCAACAGCACCCTGACTCTACACTGATACAGAGATGCCAATACATCCTACAGTGGCAATGTTTTTTTGGGGTCTCTTTGGGGTTATTAGTTCAGCCATGGAATACCCGAGGGCCATCGCCCTCCCCGTAACTATGAACCCTAAGCACTACACTCTTAATTGTTAAGGTGCCCCTGGCCTGCCAGTGCCAGTGAAGGCCTCAGTCTGTGCGACCCGAGCTTTCGAGCTAACACCTGATGACCTACTGTTTTGTTTAGCTGGCTATAGAGTTTAGGGCTTGCAGCGGTTTGCATATAGGATCATATGAGGTTTCTCAAAGCAGGGGTACCGTTAGGGGACGCTGTTTGCTACATTCTGGGCTGAAAGAAGGATTGCTCAAGAGACGAAGTTGGAGTAGGCTTTGTGAGTGGGAGATGATCAAGCATATTGAAGTGATGCGGTCCAGCATGGTGTGCTTGCAGGCCATCAGGTGTCAGGGGATGAGGGGAATGTGACCTGGGGCCATGGCCGCCTTCCTTCCTTTAACTGCAGCCTACGGCCCCTTAGAGTCTCGGACCTGTGCAGGCTTCCTGGAGTTTACGAGGGCATCATGTCTTTCCTTTCCTTCGTTCTGCCCTGCGATCCCATCGCGAAGCTTCCCAATCTATGGCAAATCAAGCCATTTTTTCCATGCTGAAACTTCACGATGGGGGAGGGCAAGTCACCTCGTTAAATCCGTGATGAAGGCACTGCACTTCTCTTGGAATTTGTTCCCTCGGGCAGCATTGCTGTCGGCGTGTGAACACATGCGGCTCCAGTTACCCTAAACGTCCACGATTTGACCCCTCGACCCTCTGAGCTCATTGCACATCCGCATCCTGGAGTGGACTAAGCTGCGGCTAGCATCTTGGAACTCTTTGCAGCAAATAGTTAGTACTGCCAAATACCTGTCCACTCCGGACGCATCTTTCCTGGATGCGCTGGCGGCCATATTTGCACAGGAAATGTTGCTTCAACGCTGAGTGGAGACCTACTACTCATTGATGACTTGATGCTTGCGGTGCGGCCGGGGCATCCATTCTCGGGTTTCACACGCACACACACGACACCTGCAGGCGGTGCCAGCTCGGTCTTGGCCGTGTTGGCTTAGATGCCTGTGGTAGATCTTCACAGCGGATGAAGGCGTTGAGTGGAAGTAAGAGTAAAGGGTATCTATGGGACTAACTACCCTTTTCAGTGGCTCAGATTTCATCCGCCGAAATTTCTGTAAAGTTTTGGAGTTTTTCGTGCCTTCTATTTCCATGGGGGACCAGTCCTCATCTCATGGAATGTCTCCTGCTGTGCTGAATGCTGCGGGACCTGAACACCGACGATTACGAGGAGCTCTGCCGATGGCATGCCAGAGTTGTAATATGGGAAGGCTGTGGGTGAAGTTCAGGTTTTTACTCCAGAAGAAGAGTCCCAACCAAAAGCACCAGGTCCTTCCTCGCGCGTCGCGCATCTTGGCTGTAGCTCACATGAATAGTCTTTCAAGGAGGATCCGCCATGTGCCTGACAGCATACCCCGCCAAACACGTACCATCTCTCCTATGTAAGGACGTTGAGGTTGTTAATGCTTGCAGGTTCCCTGCTTTTTCGTCTATTACCAGGGAGCAGATCGGCCTTTCGTTCAGAGTCAGCCAGCCCGCTGGCTGAGTCACGTGGCAGGGGGGCCATCTGAAAGTAACTAGTACATCTGCACTTTGGGTCTGAAGGCGAGTTGGTTATCGCTTGTGCTGTATGACGACATTTTGTTGGCATCCCAGATGCTTCCACAAGCTTATCCTAGCCTCTAGATCCTGATGACTAATTGCTAACGTCAGGCAAGTAGTCAAGATGCCTGTGAAGTTAGAGGTTGTACTTTCAAGCTACCCCCAAATCTTCTTGCAATCATGTAGGCTCCATGAAGGGCTGAAGCCAGCTGCATGTAGTTCTCAACAGTCGGCGGCTGAGCTCCCGTGATACGGTGACCGCAGCACCCCAGGAACACTGTCGAGTGCTCTTGCTTTAGAAGAAGAGGGATTACCGACAACGTTTGCTGGCAGTAGTTGTAGATGAGGTATTTGTTTCAAGATGGTCTTTCGGTCCGTCGTAGGAGGGGAGCAGAGGCTCAGGGTGTTCAGCATCATGTCTCACAGGCTATTTCCTTGCAGCATGATCCTCTTCGGTATCGCCCTGATGTTTGCGGTAGACTTGTGGAATCTTGTGTCGCCTTGCTACTGTGACCTTTAGGTTTCTTTAGGTTCTCCGCCTCCAACCAGACATGGAAACCGGTAAAGGCCTCCTAAAAAGGACGGCAGTCTACAAATGCCAGGTTTTCAGGTTCCACCTTGACCCCAAAGCCATCTGCATTCAGGGGAGGTCTGGGGAAACTTTCCTGGTGCAATCTTGCTCTTCGGCTTGTGCCTGGGGCGCCAGAGGCGTTCAGCAATGACGCTGCTTGTCGATGCCCATGGTGCACAAAGTAGGCTTTTTGGTTTAGGGTGTTACAGCCATGCAGCTCTACAGTGTACGCATGCGGTAGGTAGGGGTTATCATGCGCTAGATTCAGTTGAAACCCGAGACCGTTGCCGGCGTACGGCTTACACCAGGTTTGCTCCACACACAATATTTCAGAACAAAGTAATTCGCATGATCGCCTGCTTCAAATTGAATTAGACCCATATTTTTGAGCTGTTTGGAGATGACGGAGGCGGGTGAGGTTCATTTGTCGTCCTGCGATCTCTCAGAGAACTTAGTCGACCCCGACTACCGACGACCATGATGAAATTTTGTGAAATGCTTTCTACGTGGAGCTGACTTCCTGCCGGAGAGCACCTACATAAAACAGGAGCTAAATGGTGGCAAATACTGCAATCTTTGCACATTTTAGCCTGCAATACTACTTGCTTGCCCATAGCCATACTCCGGATGATCCCTAAAATGTACAACATCAGGCAAGACATTGTTTGAGCGTTTGGGCAGTTATGTCATACAGCCCAGGACATGACATGTCCCAGAATGGCGTTCTGACACAAGTTTAGTTGTTCTGTGCTCGATGTGCGCGTGTGGGCAAACCATCCGAGGACCAACAAAATTGGTATATGGTTTCTCAAAGTAACCCCTTCTAGCAAGGGTCTGCAGCATGTTTGATATTGAGGAATCGGGTGGGTCCAGTTTGCAGTATGGGCGTCCTCTCCGCAGATCGACTTGATGCGGGGGGAAGTTATGCAGCGGATGCTTAGCTAACTCATCCTGACGGGGATGCACTTGCCCTGGCTCTTTGGGCCCTTTGTGTCTTGTTGTGCGTGACACAGAAATTGAAGAGAAAAGCCGTGCTGGGCAAGTATGTTTCCGCAGGCAGCCTTGATACGTAGACTGGATGCGAGCTGCGATGACAAGCCAGAACTTCGACCGAACCCTGGGGCTACAGTCCCAGGGCCATTTTAAATCCACCCGAATCCCCATTTCAAGCCCAAGGATGTTGTACCGAATGTATGGTGCAAGTTCTTAAAAACTTTCACGAGCTACAACACATGCTGGGACAGCGGATGATGTCAGTCCTATTGAGACAGCAAAAACTTATCATGCTCAGGTATTGGAAATTTAGGCCCTGGGCCTCGAAAATTGGGTTAGAGAAAAGCAACATGATGGAACCTCATTTCTGCTGCACGTCTTGGCATAATAGAAGCTGCCTGCCCAAGTCTTGGCACAACATGAAGACGGAGAGTCTGGGTGCACCAACTCACGATGAACTCAATTTGCCTAGGAGCAGTCCGCGCTTTTTCTTTGTCTGGTTTCATGGCTGTCACCTGTGAAGTCTTGATAGGCCTCTGTGCATCCAGCCCGCGCCCTTTCAACGTTCAGAGTAAAGGCGAGCTTGAAGCAGCGCTTGTGCCCTGATGGCTCGAAGCAAACATTCCCACAGGGCTCCCGAGAGCAGCGAGGAGCAGCTGTGAATCACTCTGAAAGGCCTGGTCATTGGGGTAGCACATAGGTCTATCTCTGAACATGCCCATTTCGAAAGTGGCTTCGAGACCATGTGCTCTTGCACACGGAGCCAAGCTTTCCAAGCCCAACGAGCGAAATGCCGTTCCTTTGTCGTGCCTGCATCCTGGGGCTTAGGATAATCGTCTGCAACTGGGAGTGTCCCAAAATTAGGGTTTCACTAGGTTCCCCAACATTAAGGATCCGGAAAAGAGGATGAGCAAAGTTCAACCCAAGAGCAGCATGGACGATGTTACTATGTTGTTGTTTTATCAAAGTTCAACACAGGCTGAAAGGCCAAAGCATGTGCATGGCTGCTGCTGCAAGACGCGGAGTGTTGGTGTCGCAGATCAGAAATCCTGCTTTCCACTGAAACATCTTCACACCCACAAGCTGGCAGTGCATTTGTTGTGGCCTCATCATGGCCGCAATGGCTTCTTAAGATCCAGAGTGAGCGACCTGGAATCGATGTAGAAGCGCATGACCTGGCACAACCTTTTTCCCCTTGTCTGGATTGGGATTATCAAGCAGCTGCGGCAACGTTTCTTTACCAGGGTCTCTCTGGTTTGGTAGGCCCAGCAGCGTGGATTGATGCTTCCAGGATGCATGCCAGCCTTCGCTTTGAAGTTTGGATGAATTACGAAACAAATGTGCGGGCGTTGAAAGCAATAAACCGCAATTCGTATTTGGCGGCGGGCTTTCTGGGTCTTGGTCAGGAGTCTTCGACCATACAATTGGAAAAGCGCTCGGTCAGTGATTGTGAACACTTAAAGGGTCGGTGCTGGGCTATTACAGGCTTAGTCGGCTTAGTGGATACCCAAACGCATGATTCTTTAGCCGGGGCAGCCAGGATGATTCAGTCAGGTTGGATTGGATGGCGTATCAGCACCTAATGCAGTCCTCTCTGTGTCAAGGTCAATTGGTTGAATAGCTTTCCGATTTGAGGCTGCTGTGCACTCCCCCTGACACGGCAGGATGCTGGCAATCTCTGCGGACGAACTTGCACGTGATTCCAACACTAACGGCTGCCTCTACCTACTTTATTACCGTTGCCACGCCTTTACCTATACCATCAGTGTTGCTTCAGCTACCGGCAGATTTACAGCTTCCCTTCCAATCTTCGCGAATCACTTCTGAAGACGCTTGCGCAGTTCTTGCAACCGCTAACTCTACTGCTACTCCGAAAGCTACTGCCATCGTAGCGGTGGGGCCACCACGATCTCAGCACCAGCAGTAGTTCGGGTACCTCTGTCAGCATCAGACTAGTGACTAGTTTGCTGGTAATGTTTACCGGAAAACTGTGCCTATACATATGTATATCTAATTATGGTTTCCCCCAACAGCATCATACCCGCAAGTACTTGGATTGGCAACGTAGGGACCTCAAGCAAGCGACCTATTCCGATAAACGATTCAAGCAATGCATGGCTATGCAACCTTGCTGACGTATTCTCCTTCCCTTATTTTCTTAATGGTGTGATGATGTTGGCCCCAAGGCCCTTAGAAAAGGACCTATGGCATAGACCCCGAATCTATGCGCAGGACTGTTAACGCCCAAGCCTTAATTCCTGAAACTCCAAGTCGCGAACCACGAGACCTCGAATCCCAAAAGTTAGACGCTAAATCCCCACACCGCCTAATCCATACAATTCCTACAGCCTAGACGCACAAGATTGAGGGCTGTGAGTAGAGTAAGTTCAGAGCGCGGTCGAAGCAGACTGGCCTTGGGTGCAGTGTCCGTTAGCAGCCGCTAATGTCAGCCTCACCGCAGGCTTTCTCACGTGACTTGGGTCGGGGGTTAAAGATTCTGGATTTTGGGGTTTGGGTTTTCACTAGGCTGTAGTTTTTTTGCTTAGGGTTCCCTTGTCAAAGGCACAGAACTTTTCTACATGGGAGACCAAGTTTAATTGCGCGTTTCATGAGCCATTAGAGACGCTACTTGCCGCCCTTTCCTTGCCTAAGATGCATCGCAGCAGGCGTTATCTTCAGTCTATGGAAGCCTTTGCAGCCTGCAGCATGGTTTGTGAAAGTGAGAACGCCTGTTGAGTTTGAGCGCTGAGCCGTGGATCTTTGAAATGGTTAGTTTTATGGCAAAGCATTGCCTCAGCAAACTCCCAACAAGGCCATTGCTGAGGCATCCAATGAGAGCATTTTACCGTGTATGGTTTTGAACAACGTATCCACACTCCACATGAACCGCTGAATAAACGATCAGCCAAAGTACTTTCAAAAAACGACGCGATTTGTGGCCACTTTTGCTTCTGACATCCTGGAGTCTGCGATCTTGAATCGTGTTCAAGCCACAGCTCAAACATTGTTGGAAAGAATGCTTAATTGTCACAATCCCTATAAAATCCTTCGACAACTTTACATGAAGTACATTATGGTGTCCGAAAACTATGCTAGTTGAAAGGGTGATCGTCAGCATCTTGTAAGCCAAATCTTTCAGAGAGCAGGCTAGCCTTGGGGTTGAGGGTCTTTTTCTGCGAAGCTGTTGGTTCATTTCTTGGGGATCAAGCTTAAACAGTCCGATTCTCGAGCTTATCCCAGTAACCGAGGTTTGCTGTTGGCCCCACGCTATGGAAGGTGAACCCTGTTTTCAGACGTAGTGCTCACCTGCCCACAAGCATGATTGTGGTATATGAGAGCAGCACCAGTGGTTGCAGCAGCAACAACAACCACAACGAAGACGACGACAACAACGACGACAACAACAGCATCCACAAACAGCAACAGAGACTACAACTGAAGGCACTACAGATTCACATTGAATATCATTGTCATCTTCACAACGCTTACAATGACTTGTTGAGCTATCAGAGGTGGTGATACTGATACGCATGATGAGGACTTTTCTTCCAAGTCATAGGTCATAGAGCTTCATGGAGCTCTCAACAGCCAGGTTTCCTGGTCCTCGGGCCAAGGTATCATCCTGAACAACCCCGGGGAGGGAGATCCATGAAAGCAGGCCGTAGCAAATTACGGCACCATGACATCTCTGCTGCTTCATCATGATCATTGATGCTCTCCCTCCCGGGAGTTGTTCAGGCAGCAGGCTGCACGGCACCGGTACAGGCGCCTCTGGTGTCGGGCGCAAAAGCCTCTGGATGGCCCCGGTTTTTGGAAGTTGGACTCCCGGACAGGCATTCTTGATGTACTCGTTGCTTAAAGTAGTATCTTGAGCCACTGGAGGAGCTTGCATATTTCTGAAGCTTTGGCACTCCTAGTCATGACTTGCAGCTGTGGATGCCCGGATAGCTGCAATTGGACGTTGCAGCCCCCACAAGATCTCTTCATCATTAGGTACAGGAGGGCGTGGTAGGCTTTGTTGAACCAACTTTCAATTCCCAGGGCTGTAAAAATGGGTTGAGTAGCCAGTAGCAGAGTTGCCAACGTGCAGCCAGTACACCAATTACCTAAGCATGGAAGGTTCGTTAATGGAGCTTCCTGCAAGTGTTCGTGTCATGTGCACACGTGACTGCTCTATGAGCCCAAATCCCGACTGTTTTTCTTCCGGGAGTCAACTATCCAAGGGTGGCCACGCGCGTTAGGCGCTACGAACAAAGCTGCCTTTCTGTTCGGTACCTTCCAGCCAGTCTGCTAGTAGAGGCATGTAGTAGAGACCTCGGCACCTTGAAGCTAACATCTGATACGCGATGTAATTCGTGCAGACCTGTGATTTCCATACTCCACTACAGCATGGTTGTCGTGCTTCACAGCAGCACGAAATAGTTTGCATGTAACCAGCCTGCGCAGTGGAGGAGAG
The DNA here is from genome assembly GCA_905231905.1 of Symbiodinium pilosum. Taxonomy (NCBI): domain Eukaryota; class Dinophyceae; order Suessiales; family Symbiodiniaceae; genus Symbiodinium; species Symbiodinium pilosum. The sequence goes on along the minus strand of CAJNIZ010044193.1, from coordinate 72,743 downwards.
ATTTATCGTCTGAGGCTTCAGGTGAAGGTTCACGAGTATACCGTGCGAGTCCAATCTGACTCCTCAGAGTCAATCAGGTTTGCTGTCAAAGTCATGGAAAATGTTCTTCCAGATTCGTGTCATCCTGCAACAGGGGACTCCAATAAAGCATTATGATCCTGACCGCCGACCCCCCCTCCCCAAAAGCTTCACTTTCGAACTCGGCCAAGGGCAGCTCTCGTGCGCCTAAAGCCCTCTGCAAGGAGATGGTGTAGACTTGGGGATCCTGATCTCATGGCAGAGGCACGGACCCATTGCAAACTTGGGCCTGCACTTGCTGGCGTGACGAGAAACCTCAACCTAAACCTACGATTTTGAAGCGCATACACGAAGCAGCGCAGCCAGCAGGGCCTGCCCAGGTTTCTCATGGGCCTTTGACGGCTCCTTTTTTGAGCCCTTTAGGGGAAAGGCGTGCTATTCGGCGATAGCGTTATGTGCACAGCTCTACATACAAGTCTAAGGCATAGGGGCATACCCTACATACGAGTTTTGCACCCTCTAAAAGCATCACCGGGCCCTTTGGCTATACAGAGCTTACGCTAATTGCCGCAAGCCGCGCCTCAGCAGCCCACCGTTGAACAGTGTACAGTCTGGCTGCCGATGTTGACGTGTTGCTTCGTAAATAGGCTTCAAATCAGCGCGGCAATCTGCTAGTAGAGAGACCAGAAGGTTAGCCCAAGCATCAAGCGTCGCTGCCTGCAGCCGCACTCCACGGATGCTCTGGCATGTCGGCATCATCAAGATTTCCAGCCTGCACACAACTGCTTTGGTAGGATTCATGGCGGCGTTTGTGTAAAGAACAAGGACTCGAGAAACCCCCATGTGTGATTTGCATGAACACGTCAACATCCGAATTCGCGAGCCCACCTCCTTGGCTCTTTCGGGTTGTGGATGGAGGTTCCCACTGACCGTTCGACGGAACGCGAAGAGTCTTACATTGCTCCTAGTCTTGTCACGAGTTTGAAGGCCTCTTAAGTGATATGCTGCCGTCCTCACCAAAAGCTCTCCTCCAAACCTTGCCTTGCCATATCCTTCCCCAGATGTTTCCTGATTCCTGAGTAAACGTAGGTTTGATTGACTACATGAAAAATCGTATCCACGGACTATCCGACCGGCTTTGTCTTCCAAACAAACACATTTAGTCGGGTGGTGGTGCACTATACTGTAGTAGGATGAGGTGCGGATGCAGACAGTTCTTGCTGGTATAGACTCCAGTGATTCTGAGTGCACCTCGATCCACGATGCCGTGATCAAAACTGAACAAGGAAGAGCTGTATGGCACTCGTTGCCAAGTAAGAGGTCTGCAACGAAGCATCATAAAGGGGGAAAAATGCCAAGTGAGGAGTCTGGTGATGGAATTGGCATGCGATTTGTTATGCCAATTCTTTCCGTCACATGGCGTAATGTGGATACTGGAATCTTTTGTGTGCACTTTCCTGAGATCCCTATCCCCTGCTGCAGCGATACAAGCCAAATATAAGCCAACAAGCTCAGTCTTGCAAAATCCCGTTGCTGTCCTCCTGTCGCAGCCTCTGGGCTCTCTGGGGCAATAACCCCCGCCCACTACCAGGGCCTTTACAGGCCAGCGACAAGCCCATTGGGCTTCCGCAAGACACTCAGAAACGCCATGCGGCATAATGGACTCCTTTAATGCCAGTTTCCGTCAGCTGAGACTTGAAAGAATCGTGGGCGTGTACTCTTCTGATGTACCGGAGTTGTATCGCCCATATATCATCAAAATCTATCCAATAATCTGTAGCCCGCGTTGCAAGGATCCCTCGAAAGGGGCTCATAATTTTGAGAAACCGCCATGTACCCCCTCCATTAGTAAGATCCTAGATATAGGGCTCCCCCTAATGCCAACAGATGGTTTTGGTACATACCCTTGTGCATGCGTTTGCTGGCGCTCGACCTGAGGAGAACGAACAGATTCGGCGCTTGGCTCAGCTTGCACAGCCTGCGATTCGCAATTGGGGCCTCATGCATCCTCACGAGATCCCCGATGTTCCCTTTAATAAGAAGGCCCCTGCCTTTGATTATACCCAAGACATTGCCTGCTGGAGGGTTCCTTAGTATATAATTAGATATGCTTGCGGCTTTAAATGCTATGGCGGTATGACTGTACACGTATGCTCATATGCTATAGTTGTTGAGCCTTCAAGTAGGGTCTCCGTGACGCAACTATTGGCGCACCATTCTTAAGAAACCCTGACCTGACTGTGGGCCCCGCATCTTGCACATGCCCAAGGTTAGGACATGTATGGTCTTGCTGTCACGCTTGCATCTTGGTCTGGGGAAGCTTCACAGGGCCCAATCTTTGTTCGTCGCAGCTTCGTCTCGCGTTAGCAAGCAGGTTCGTTATGAACAATCAAATCCTGGAGATCATAGGTGCCTTTGCATGATTGGTGCTGGAAGCTGAAGGTTTGTGACGAAGTCCCGTGGGTCCAATCAAGCCGTCGCATGACATGTACAAGTGCTTTGGTGTCAACTGATGGTACCTCCTCCTTTACCTATGAAATCCTGGACAATTCATATCCATATCTGCCTGACTCCAAATTCAAGAATAATTCTGTCCAGGGAAAGACCAGTATCCTGAGCCCTGTCCTTGTGGCACGTGCCCGCAAGTCCCCTCCCCCCTCATGCCAGGATATGGCTCAGGGCAGTACAAGCAGGCCAGGCAGAAGCTAAGGTGCTTGCTACGGGGTTGGGTGAAACAACTCTCACCCACAAGCCAAGCTGGGGCGAGGATTTGTACACTAAACATTGGCCAGCTTCGTGTGAAGTGCCATAATAACGGCTTGCGTCATCGATGGCTCTCCACAACCATGTGATGCTTCTTCGGGTTGTAGTAAGTACATCCCAATAAGAACTCTCAACATATCCTTTTGCACCCTGTAATCCCAACGTGCAAAGCGGATCTTGAACAGTAAACCCCCTCTACTCTGAATCCTGAACCCTAAGCCCACCAGACGTTAAGTAAACCTGATTCCCCAACCCGCAACGAAGCCTAGCACTGAACTTGAGATCCTGAGCCCCATGACCTGAACCCGAAAGTAACCCCGAGAATCTTTCAAAGTCCACAGTGGCCCCAGTAGAAAACAAGGGAATGAGTGCTAGAGTAGTCTATGTAATCCCCAACAGGACCCTGTTTGCAGGCCTATGGCAGCCTGCCGGGTCCAGCAAAGCCATCGCCTGAGACTTTGCCTTTGCTCTCTATAGGGGTTATACTGGGATAATGGAAAATAAAATGGAAACTGCTATAGTATATTTGGGAGAGTGGGGACTGTATGAAGATAGGTACTCAACAGGGGTCTATGTCGGGGTTATCTGGGGCTCTGTCCATGTTGCAGTACACTTCTCGTTAATTACAAGGATCGGCGCCTTGAATCTGGTTTAGGCACCGGTCAACCTTCCTCCATCCCGCGAGAGTCTGACGATGTAATTCCTTTTTGTAGTGTCCCTATAAGACACCAACTGAGAGCACTTGGAATGAAGTTTATCATCGAACCAACATATACACTATGTTTTTTCATTTTCTTTCCATCATTCTTATATAACCCCTATATAAACCCTGTGGAAGCTTCCAAAGCAACTTGCGAGGCGGGAACCGAAGGTGATGCTGCCCTTTCAAGGAGCCACAGCCCTGGCTTTGCCTGACTTGATCTGGCGGCGGTATTAGATAGGGGGCACCAATCTGCAGTCATTAGGACTCGAAGGGAAGCTCCAGAGAGCTCTTCAACTTCATGAGTCCCAGGTCTTCCTTTGCTGGCTCATCCCTAGCGTGGTCTTTGCGGCCGCACCTGAGCTGCAGAAGGGCTTCCTGGGGCGTCACAGCGTAGGGTCAGCAGGCGAACGAGATGTTGCAGAAACGGCAATTGAAGCGGTTTTGCCGCTGTCGACCTGAGATTGTCTTAAAATGACACGCTGAACTCGTAGCTTAGTTCGATCAACCCCCACCAGCAGGAGGGCTATGAAGAAGTTGACTGATTACGAGGAATATTCCCGCAAATTCCTCTCTTAAAGCCCTTTCAGTTGGGCGCCTGCACTGAATTGAAGCTGCTCCTAATTTGTAGCACCAACCCTCAGTTCCTGGAGCCCTAAATGCGCGATTCAACGAATATACCCCACAGCTAGAACCCTGAATTGATGTCATAAACCTAGCCCTACCTAGCCCTTATAAGGCCTGCAGATACTAAAGGCCTAAAATCTGATTGAGGCTTCGGGCCTTGCGTCAGGGCCTCAGCACAAGACTTCCTATGGGACCCGAATACCTGCACCTAATAAGCATGCTGTGGTTTGGGAGCCTAAATATCTTTACGAACTCATCCTTGAGAATCTCATTCACTTTGTGCTAAGTTCCTGACCCCCCTATTTTCCTCAGTTTTCAATTCATTTTCCATTTTCTCTTCCATTTGATTCTCCATTATAGGGGGATAATATTACCCCCTATGGTAACCCAAAGCCCTACTGCAACTATTCAGTCCCTCATCTTTTTCCGTTATTTCAATCAACTATGTGACATCATGCTTATGGCCTGGGACTGTTCTGAATGCAGATTCTTCATATCCAAAAATCCTGAATGCTGGGTGAGATAGGATTCATAATTTTGACACATCCCCACATGCTCCCTGCAGTGACCCGACATGTTAGGAAGCAGTTGAGTATTGGGCAGCAGGCTGCGCGTTTCATGGCAGGTCCTCCACTTTGGAGACCAACTTCCCGGTAGTTCTCTATGCAGCTTTCGCCCGGCTCCTAGCCAGCTGCTCCTCTATGCTCCTCCCCAAAGCCACACAAATTCATCCTCGAAATTCGTCGGGCCGTAGGTCATAGGTGCTTGCGAGCTTTAGGTACTGTAGCTTGCAGGAATTGCTTTGGGCAGATGAGGGCCGTTGTCTGCCTTTGAACTTCTGGGAAAAGCCACGTTCGCAGGCATGCCCGCGCAGACATATAACTCACACAGTCTTGAGACGCCCCCTCCTCCTACTCCCAGCCCTGAACCCGAAATGACACCTGTCTGAAACGTTTTCAGACGCTCCTGGGGCTGGGCTACGTGCTCTGCCTCCACATCATCTCCCTCATGCTGCGGAGGTGCCTCGTGCTTTTCTCACAAAGGGGATCACATGCTTTCCTCTTACAGAATATGTGGTGGTTTCCCAAAATAGGGGGATCCCCTGTTTTACTGTAATTCTGAGTTTTGGGACGCTTAAAATAGTACCATTAATTTTGGGGGAAACCCACCACCTTGAGAGATTTCCATGTCGGCTGACCGGCTGCGGACCAGAGAAGGATTTGGTGAGGGCAAGAATACTGTGCACAGCGTTCCTCCTTGCAGTTTACTGGAACCTGCATCAGCATTCCTCTATTTGAATGCCCCTTTTGGGTCATTAGGTGTTTGCCTCTTGGACTTGAATATTCACACATGATCCCGTGAGCTGGAACCTGCAAAGTTTGCACAGCTGCATGGGAAGTTTTATGTTCACGACATGAGTCACATTTCTCATGCGCGTAATGCAGCGGGTGTGACTTTTCTGTGGGGGGGCATTGACAATGCAAGACACAGTCAAGCGCCCACAGCTTCCCCAGTTGCCTACAACTCTTAAAGGTGAAGCTGGCAACCTATCGGAAGATTCTTGGGCTAAAGGTGTCCACAGTAGAAAGTGCATCTTGCCTCCTGCGTTTCGTTTGTCTTGCTTTGTTAAGAGGTACGTGGCCGGACGCACGCCGGACACTCGCAGGCAATTCTGGCAAGGCCAGTAGTTTGTAAGTGACGGACTGAGGACCGTCTTCCCCTTTTGGTACGTCTTCCTCGCTGCCAGCTCAGCGCAAGCTGTTACAGGACTTTGTACGCATGCTTTCTTTCAGCTACAGTTTCCAGCTGCCACTGCTGCCACTGCCGCCACTGTACATGTTCATCTGCTTGCATGACCATTCCACAGAAACTCTAGGGAATGGAGACGAAGAAGCTCAGAGCCAAGGGGGTCGCCCTGACGGTCGCCTTGGTCTTGTCCTTGTGTTTCGCACGCTTGTCCCTTGGTGGCAACTTGAGCAATCAGGGAACAAGCCATGCGGCATGTCTCACAAGCATTGGCCTCCTTCATTTGTCCCGATGATGTGTCATGTGGTGGATGTTTTTTGCGGAGCCTCTGCGCGAGCCTAACTTTCAGAATTAGGCGGCCTTGCTTTTCAACTCTTGCACTTGCCAATAGACCTTTCCAAGGAACTACTCCAAGAACATGCTTGCGCGCGGTAGCCAAGTCATGTGCAAAGTTCTCAAGCATGTTGAGCTGCCACAGAGAGTCCTGGTGTTCAGCGCTTGGCTCGCCTGAACGTCTTTGTACAGGGGCTGACGTGGGATCTGATGTTCACTATGCTGCGGATGTGCAAAGTAAGGTCCGAGACTCTCCGCAGATTAGCCATGGCAACCAATGTCGTGAGAGCCTTGATCCGGGCTGCGGATGGTGGGGTTCAAGTGGTGGCACGGGGTTGAGGTCTTCACGTTTTTCATGATCTGTTTCGTTTTTGACGTTCATTCGACATGCATTCAACTACATTAACTACATCCCAGCGCTTCACAGCCAATTCTGTCGTTGACTGGCTCATGGTCGGGAACCTCGGGTGAACATTCAACATCTACAATTTTATGGCCCCAAGTTTGATCATGACCAAGTGGAACATATCGAATCAGAGTGGTCAAAGGACCCAGCTACGGATTCCAGCAGTCGGTACTTGGACATTGGTCGCCGCGACCTGAGCTATCTCCGGTGGCTCAGCTAGAAGCTTGAGTAACTTGTAACTAGTAGCGTCATTCCTCCTGTGTTTGAGTATGTTGTACCCAAACAACTACTGCAGTGGTTTTTATGCACCTGTAGAAGTGGCGATGCGGCGATTTGTGCGGTTCGGGGTGTGTTACTCGTATCAGAGTATCGGATTCATTAGACGGGTGATGTCGCTTGACCTGCGCTCAAGTGGAGCTGTGGCAGGCCCGGTTGTAGAGACGTTTATGTGCAAGACAGCGTGATGGTATAGATTTGTGATAGATGCGCGCTGCAGCAAGGGAATGATTGACCATTTGAGGAGTCGAGTTTGCGCCGGGTTCGAAGATCGATGCCGGCAAGTTCATAGGCCAGCGTATCCCGAGCACTCGCATTTTGTCGCTGCCCCTTGCAAGCTTTATCCGCCAGATGAGGCTCAGATTGAAGTTTCAGCAAGGTGTGCATACCGCCATCTTTTGCATCAATTCAGATTTGGGGGGTTTTGATTCGTTTCGTTCCCACCAGATGAGACATATGAACGCGCAGGCTTTAAGAACAGCGACCTCTACTGCGTAGCTCCTATCATCAATCAGAATGCCACCAAGGCTGTTGGCTCAGCTTGCTGTTTGAGGTAGGGATTTCTGCTTTTGACCAGATGTCCATATTATTGGGCCCATGGGGCAGCCCAATCGAGCCGCTATGCTCTGCCCTGATTGCCTCGTGGCTCCATAGACTTCCTTTGTCCAACTCAGGCCCCGGGCAGCTACGACTACTGGGCCGTGGGTCTTAACTGCTGGCTCAGCCCTCAATGCGCATTTTCACGCAGGCGAGCGAGAGTGCATGGGTTTGCTCGCGCGGAAAATCTGAGAGTTTAGAGGTGTTTAGAGAGATGCTCGTGTACGAGCTAGTAGCACAGGATCCACATCCCCTTGCGCATAAGATGAGAACCTTCCACTTGCCTGAAATCCAATTCTGCTGCCAAGTGATCAAAACGGCTTCCGTTGCGGCGAGTACGACAAGCCGTCCGCGTCTGGAACTCCCAGATGATAGCAAAAGGTGCCTAGAGATTCAGCATAGTGTGTTGAGCATATCAAGGTGTAGCAGCAGTTGGGAGGCATTCTTCATAATCATTTGAGAGGCTGCGGAAAATGCTTCCCAAATGTTTGCCAGCGTGCCACTTTAAGTGTTATCTGGGAAGCAGAAAGGCTATACAGGCCTCAGGGATTACATAGTGATATAGTGAGCACGTGGCCTTTGTAGATAGCATGTAGAGCACACTGGGCTTTGCAGAGGTCATGGAGTACTATCCTTACAGAATCCTTACATGCCAAGAACCTAATAAGCTGGCTTCCTGCATCGAGGAGTTGAATCCAGCGGGTGGAAATTGCAAAGGCATTCCAGGTCCTAGGTGTATGAGGACTTTTAGTGTGGACAGATGAAAAGGTAGGACGTGTTTTGGGGCAGAATACCCCATTTCAAAGTCCCGAATGCTTTCTGCATTGATTGCAAGATGGTCTCCTACACCAAAATCAGGCGAAGCGGAGTGCGGCTTCTCAACGAGGTTGGACTGTAGATGCTTTTTGTTGGCCCTTGGGGCCTTGGCATGCTGGGGAATTCTGGTTTGCAGGAGCAGCGGCAGTTCTACGTCCTAGCTGTGAAGGAGGCTGAGGCCCTTCGCACACGCAGACACAAAACAAAGAAGCTGCACAGCGAACCTTCACCCGGCAGATGGAAAGGAGGAGTCGCTGAGTGTGTGATTCGTATACACCTACCAGGCCACCTTCGGAATCAAGGCCACAACGCCGCTCTTCTTCTTCTGGGTGGAGGAGAGATGTTGGACTTTTCAACCAGACCCCTACATAATTCTAAAAGGGCACCCTGCCTTGGGTTTTTCATCCTGCGGACCCCTAGCATCTGTAAGAGTTCTCCCGTTTAAGATTGAACAACCTCCCATGCGGCGAAAGATGTTAGCTTTTGTTCTTGTTTGCGTTTTGCATTGCAACCCGCAACAGCGCAGCAGCAAACGCATATCAAATCCAAATACAACTGACCTTCCCTGCCATGTCCTTCAATCACGGGCTGTTCTCGCTTCGCTGGCAGGACTCTAAAGCCCTCCAAAGATCCTGGAAGGATGGCGCAGGGCTGGAGTCTCTCGGGCTCTTGGGGGCTTTTTTTTTTTATAATGTCGGTTGATACCGCTCCTTTTGTTTTCGGCTTTCTATTTCTATTTGTAGTTTCTGCGAGCATGGGGCAGCACGCTTCATTCCAGGGCTTTCCGCTTGCGCGTGTCCTGTTGATTGTTCTTGCGCTGCCTGTCTTGACGTCAGTAGTGCTTTCAGTAGCATTAGCCAGAAAGAGTCTATCAAAAGCAACCAGGCACCACGTGACAATGGCTCGACTCAACATGCTTCATGCTCCTCTGGTCTTTCAGTTTGCCAGCATATCTGACTTTACACACCCCGGCAGGCATTAGAGCAAAACACTATTACAGTTTGTCTCAATATGACGTTGCGGCTTGCATATGGCCATCAAGTTTTGGTGCTTGCCTTGACAGGAACCAGGATCGTGCACCGCGGACTTGTCAGCACAACAAACTAGGATTCTGCAATGATCCGTTATTGCAATGCCCTCTGCCGAGGCCTACCTCGGTTCAAAGGATGGATGCTAATCTCAGACGCTGAAACCAGGTCGCAAACCCTAAGCGCATCTTCTGGATTGTTGTCGGAGAGTGCGCCATAATTCTGAGCTTACGACGTGCGAGCGAGCTATCCTGCATTGTCGTTCTCATTTTGGCCCACGATGCGGGTGGCCAGGACAAAGCCATGGAGTACTGGCTATTGGCCTGCCTCACCTTCAGTGCCTTCATGTTTGCCGCCACTGTCTCTACCTCAGACAAAGTGGGATTGAAGAAGGATGGGGCTTTTGGACATCGATCTTTAGAAGCTATCATGTATCACTGTGGTTTGACACACCCCCCGCTACGGAGCTTCGGATGGACCACAGCTTGACACAGCGCAGTGTAGAAGCTGTGCATACTTTCATATACTACTAAAAAAGCGCAAAGCTTTGCCATGTTCTAGATTTTCCTGACAACCGGTGCCGGCTTTCAACCATTCACCTTGAGAAGGGAAAGGCCCGGCAATCTTACAGACAGGAACTGCTTGTCAGTTTCAAGTAATCCCAGGCCTCGTTGAACAAGAAATGAAAACTGCCAGGCGTGTTAACGGTTGGCGTTACAAATGCCAGAAAATCCTTCTTCTGTATGCTCCATTATGCTCCTCATGTATGCGCTTTCTCTTAGGTGGCTGGCGTCGTGTACTTTGAGTCCTTCTACGTGACCTTGTGGTGATAAACGCCCGCCTATCGCACCAAGGGCAAAAACGCCGGACGGAGAGACAAGGTAGCAAAGAGATGCAGATGGATGTCGTTGCATAACTGAATTTGCTTTCCAAATATGGCCAGCTCCAGCCAGCATGAATGTGTGAGAGATAGAGTTCTGCAGCAGAGCAGAGGGGGGCGGCTGGCGGGAGCAAGGGACATTAGCAAGAGGGAGAACGCGCAGCCACTATCAATCTTTCCTCTCCCATAAAACTTAACTTATGTCTAGGTGCGGGGTACAATTTTTGACAGGGGAGGTAAGACATGGTGCGACAGGGCAAAGCTCGGCGCATACCTCCAGGACGTAGGACGTAGCGCGGTATACAGAAGTAGAAGAAGAGAGGGAGGATGTTTGCTTTCTGTGTGCCTCTTGTTGCTTTCAGTGTTGTACTTTGGGGTGCGGGTTCTGGCTTGTCCAGCCGGATCCCGAAGTGTGGGTTGGGGTCCTTGTAGGATTTCTTCCTTACGTTAACTGAAATTTACTGAGAAATGCCCAAGTCACCTCCACCTGGCTCGAAGCTTCGAAGGTATGCTGGCCTGGGCCAGTATTGGAAGGAAGTTTGTAGCTCAACAAACACGATGAGTTGAAGCACAACGTATGATCCTTTCTCAAGTGGCCCGGGAAAGCCTCCAACAACTGTGGATTGGATGCGGCATGCACGGAGCTCGAGGACGCACAGTACCCGCCACAGCGAGCTAATTTTTGGTAGTTCAAGTTCACAGTACTTCACAAGTACGAAATCCATGTGTGAAGACGTCAGCCCGAAACCAAAACGTAAAGCAAATCTAATCATTACATGAGCCGTGGAAATGGTCACGCTGAGCCATATATTACAGTCGTAAGTCAAAGCTGCCACCCATCCTGGCTGTGATGCTTCGTTGGCCTCCTTCAGCATGGTGCCTTGACCGCTCCAGGAGATTGGAGCCTTTGCAAAAACACTCTTTGGTACAGCAGGAACAGCGTGAGAACACTGGAACCACTTGATTAATAAGCAATATCCATCTCTATCTCAAACATTCCTCAATGGATACCCCAGTATGAAAGGGACATGACGACCTCCAGAGCAGAGGCACACCCTAATACTAGCAAAGCTTGGTTGAAGAGGTAGGTCTGCGCAGCGATGACTGTTCTGTGAGTACTGCACCCTTTGCCTATTGGGAGATGTGTGTATCACTTAAAAACTGGTGAGAAGAAGATGTGTGCGCGATTTAGTTATCCTGAGGTTTCCTTTAGTTTGCTTGTGCTCGAGCCTTTTTGGCTTCTTGCAGTTTGGTTTAAACGACGCCCCAACAGAACTCCCCTCCATCTCCTTGCAGCCATGCTCGCTGGCGCGAACAGTTTGGGGAGAGGGCTCTCCTCGATCCCACCTCCACAGAGGCTTCTTGTTCATGTGCCATGGGCTACACTGCTACATGCCTGACAAAGCTAAGCATGGCCTCCTAGCCCGTGTCCTCGCGAACGTCGCCACACGCACCGTTTGAAACAGGCCAAGCCTGGTTGAAGCACAAGATGTGCGTCTGCATCGAGGCCCGTATTGAGTGGTGGAGCGGAGGATTTCTTAAAGTCATGCTGCTTCTTCTACCAGTGCTCAATGCAAAGGATCCTAAACTTTTTGCGCACAAAAGGTGGAATGTGTCTATAGAGTCGAGCATGCTCTGTTTGAAAACTCGTGGCAATTCGAGGCTGACGGAAAGTAATCAGCTGCGTGAAGAAAATTTCCGTCTACGATCCTACTCAATACTCTACCCAAGAAGCTGCCCCTTCTTGTTATAGTACTATAGAATTATTGTCTTATGGTCTTATGATATTGTAGTATTATAATAGTGTTATGGTATAACACCTTCGTCCCTTTGATCCCCGCACAGGCCTACACCTCAGGAACCTCCAGCATAGATCTGTAACTTGGCGCAGGTGCAGAACCAGTAGCCACTGTGGACCTGGAAGAGGTCTTGGCGGAATCGTGGCTTAAGGGTTAGGGTTTCAGTTGTTGGGGGCTCAAGCTTGACACCACAAACATATTATATGTGGAGGGTAGGACGCATTGCAGGCACATTTTTACGCAGAAATGGTGCGTTTCTAGCTATTTCCCAATGATGGTTTTTACGCTTCCAACCGGAAGCGTTGCTTGTATTTATCCATAACTTCCACAGCATCAAAATGGTATGGCTTAGGGATTGCAGCTGTTTTCTATAGCAATTTGGTTACGTACTCTGGTCATATGTATTACTTTTGATGCAGAGTATCTTTTATGTTGATTTATATACATACCTATGCAAGGCCGCCACTGCGGTCAGTGCAAATCCGTTCATACATACATATACACACTTACACGCATACATAAATTTGTAAATCTATCCGTATCTGTGAAAATTATAGACTCACGCTTCTGGGCTTGCTCAGATTGAATTTGAAAGTTTCTGACGAAACTTGGATTCTTTAAGGATAACGTCGCACGCACATACACACTTACGAATATGATACAAAAAGACATCAACATACCTTGCCATCATGATCATGTAAAATGGGCCTGCAATGCGTCCCGTTCTGTGTATATATATAGATGGATATAGATATACATATTGATATCAGTAGCGCTGTGCACGGAATCGAAAAAGGTGGCCGCAACTTTTGAAAACATCACAAATAAGTTTTGCCATGCCCCCAGCTGTGATCCAGGAGTGGGATCGCCTTGGACTCAAAAGCCCTCGCTCGTCACTGGGACATCAGTATTGGGAAGAAGGTTAAGGCTAAGGTTGTAGCCAAGCAACAAATACAGCTCTGTCGATGTTTACGTTCAAAATTAAAGGTGAAGATGATCAGCAATAAAGGATCCAAGGCCCAACCCCTCAACCCGCCCCTAAACACACTGAGCCCGGCACCCTTAACTCCGACCCCGCCCCGCGTGGTCCAGGTCGTACCGAACGTTCGACATGCCTCACGACGGTGAAGCGCTTCCTCGCAATCGCGTGACTCAGCAGTAGAGACGGCTCCAAGTTTACGTCGGGTTCCTTTCTTCTTCTGTTATGGAAGTTTTGGCGGTAGATGTGGGGCATACGGTCCTGCCATGGGTGCTTCTCAGCTGCCTTCTGTTGGCACCCTTCGTCATGCCAAGTTGTAAGTGCCATGCAGAATAGAATTGCCCAAGCCGAAGAGAAAATCTCATGGGGGGTTGTGAGGAACCGTGAGGGACCAATCCTGGGACACTGACAAGACTTCAGGACCCCAGACGGAATCTAAAATTTTCAGGAACCTCAAGCCTTACACACTCTTTACAAGGAACAATGAACGTCGTGCCTGGAAGTTGGTTCTGTAAGCAAATAACAGAGACATTAGGAGACCCTTCGGACGGGGGCGCGTGCGGGCCTTTTCCGAAGAAGCAGAGGGACGCACTGTCTGTCGTGAACGTAGGCAAGGGATCGCTGATGCAACGATCATAAATCCGCGTTTTTGCGCCGAGTATGCTGGTGAGGTGAGGAAAATCATCAATTGCAACACTGCAAATCTTTCGATGCCATTGTGCTTGTACTTAGGGCAAGTCTTGAATCGGGACGTGTGCAGACCCATTTGGGCTCCGGATAGTTGTGTGACAGCCGACTGCGATCCCTGGAAGCCTGGAACCATGTCCCATGTAACTCTTGTTCAGCCGCCGCGCAATTCCATTGTGACACAATGTGGAAATCCCAAGTTAATTTGGCACTTGCACATCGCACTATTGCAGACGTAGACCTTCAAGCTTCAAGGTATCCTTCCAGCGATAGTTCTGTAACATTCGGGGGGCAGGCTTCCCTTTTCGAACTCTGACTCCTCTAGCTGGAACCGGAGTGCGTTTGGTGCGCCCTTTGAGTTGTTGATTGCTGCTGGAGTACTCTTGGAGTGCCCTTCTCCTGAAGTGCTAGTCACTGCTCTTGCGTCAATGTTAGGATGCTCGTTGGTTTGCTGGACTCCTGCACAAGAAGTTTTCCAAAATACAAAGAAAACCTGAGGTTTCTGCATTTTTATCATAAAAACTTCTGCTTCAGGGGATGCCGCTTTGGACTCTCAAGTTCTCCCCATGGAGAAAAGAGATGAAGTACAAGTCTCTGCGCTCAGATGGCGCGGAGGTCACCCCGAACGCTGAATCTGCACGCCAAGTGCTTTTAGTTCTCAACTAGATGGCCGCTTGGTTAGAGTTTTCATGCCTGGCATGGTATATGAATTCCATGCGCTTCCACGGCAATACAACGCAGGACCTGGCATGAATTCTTATGTCATGCGTTTACAAGGGAAAAGTCGATGGGGAAGGATTTAGCATGATTTTGTCGGAGACTGCAATCCGTACAGATCCTATGTAGCTCAGGGAAAACAAAAAGATCAGAACTCAGGTGACGGACTTGCAGCACAAGTACCGCATGAAAGAATTCCAGGAGGACGATTGGCCTCTTTAGGATTTAGGGTGGCCATGACCAGAATTTCCAAGGTTTCATGTATCGCAGCCCCAAACCATGTGGTGGCACGTTGAAATGACTCAGGTTCAAGGCTGCTGCAGGAAGGGTTGTACAAGAAGATGCGCAAAGTAAGGATTCAACTGAACTTATTCTATTCTGAGAAAAGCATTGAGTATTCAGGGTGGTACAGCGGACACAGGGACCGGTCCTGGCAGTGGTAAAAAGTCAGGGGGCATTGAGGGTTAAGGGATTTGTGGCTTAGGCTTTTCAAATCCATTCAAATCCAACAATTGTGGGGAAGGCAGGGCTTGGCCTTGGCGTAATTTGTACCACTGCATCAATATGCTGTAGGTCAGGTTAAGGGTATGGGTGTACTCAGCCTTGCACATTTGATGATGGGTTGCAGAGCTTTGTTGCTTGAGGGCTCAGGATTAGCACTAGCGATAGTAGTAGCACATGCCTTGTAGGAGGAGCATCAGTTCTGTTTTCAATACTTTTACGACTGGCCAGCATTACTACTCACGAGCCCAATCGCCAATTGTTGCACAAATTGACGTAACGCCACACACAGCCTTCATGATGTCAGGAGAATGTTTTCAGTGATGGTAGTAGACCCTATCAGATGACACCATGATAGCCGCTGTGTGCATGCCGGCTCAGCCACCACGATCTTGCCTTGAACCAGCCAACTTCATAACCCCAGGGACCCGACCCTTAGAGCTGAGCCTTTGTCAGGATCTGAGAAGGAAGCCCAAGACCCTGGTCTCTGAGGTGGCTGCGCGTCGATGTTTCGACTTTGGCGCTTCTACGGAGAACAGCCAGACTCAGACGCTGTTAACTTGGATTCGAGCCAAGGGGTTCACTCGTTGATAGCAAGGTTGGGCGACGTGCTCTCTGAGTGCGATGAGTGATGAGTGGTATTTGGGAAGGGGAGCTCCTGGAGGCTTCCAAAGTATCCTGTCGAAGTGCAGAATATTGAATACAGCTAATACTGCTTATGCTTAACTTGTGGAATTCTTCTCCAGGCCAGAAGCCTTTCTGCCTTGCACCAAGTGGAAGTACGACGTACGATGTCCCTTGAGCAAGGAGAAGGTTGTCTCCTAATGTCTTCAAGCTAGACTCATGCTCAGGCTTTGGATTTTCCTACGATGCTGACAATACAAATCCAGCCATTCAGCGAGTATATTGGGGTCATGTTATACCAAGTTGCGACCGGTTATACGGGAATGTTATAGAACAAGAGATTATAGCGGGCCGTGGCAGCAGGGTTGGAGAAGGCAAGGCGAAGGCTACGGCTCAGCCACGCTATGCAGGACTAGCTTTCAGCCTTTGTTCCAGAGGCCAGCATCCCCAACCTTTGCAGCAGGCAAACCAACAGAAATGCTGAAGCCAGAGCAAGTCAGCTTCCAAGATTTGGAATCTTTTTGCCCGGGTGCGACGCGCATCCGGTGTGCTTCCCGGTAAGGTTTGCAGAGTGGTAAGGTCGCCGCTGCAGGCGTCACTTTGTCCACCTGCATACCTTGCTTTTACTGTGTGACCGTGCAAAAGATAGGGCTTTGCGAGGTGACTTCTAAAGAAGACAGAGTGATATTCCAATGCAGTTCGGTAAGGCCATCTAGTGCCGTGGCTCCCAAAGGATACAGTACCGGCAACCAGATCCTCCACTGCCCACAAGCCTCTATACGGCACAGATTGCAGAGATGCTATTTGGCTAGCGTCAGAGACGTTCTGGCCAAGGCTAGTGTCAAGAGACCTTGCTGCGCAGGTCTTGTCTGTGCTGTTTGTAACTATGGTACAACCCTTACAAGGTATTGTATTGAGGCCCCTTAAATCATCTTGGATCTTTTTGTAAAAGCACCAAGAGCTCCCCATCAAGAGCTCCCCAGAGCTGAGCTTTCACACCTTGACATGTTGTTCCATGCATCTTCAATACGCAGCAAGGCGTGAGGAAGATCTCACACCAGTTTTGTGCTCTTTTTTCGGGGATTTGTGACGCTGAGGCCTCAAGAAAGGGACCCCTGATTTTGAGGCATGCTTTTGGGCATCTTCGATTCGCTCGGAGATGTTGGTGTCCCAACGCGTTGCACAAAGCGGGTGTTCGGGTTGACCGCAGCAGTCAAACTATCATCGTCGCCGCTAGCACATTGCGAGCGCAAGCCACGGCAGTGACCTGCGGGGCCCATTGAAAGAATACCAGGAACCGAATTAAGGCTTTTGTAATGAGCGAGGATTTGAGTGATGCAATTTGAGCGGATTCGCGCAGCGCGCCGTGGCAGCAGCATAATGCGTTGCAAGCGTGTACTTAGCGTGCTATATGCCACAAGGTGGCAAGGCATTTTGCCATTTCTGAAACGCCGGGCTCGTAGAGTGCCAGGCTTGTAGAGGAGCCTTGCCTGGTTTGTCCCAGCCTTCCCGCGCAAAGCCTCCAAGGGATCTTAGATGTGAACATTCAGGAAAGGCCTTATCGCGGAGAAATTCTTTCAGTTGTGATGCAGACAGCGTAGGTGAGAGCGGGCTATCTGGGACTTGCCTGCTTTTTGAAGGTGAACGAGATTTTGCCTTGACGTCCTCTCGGACGCCAGTTTGTTATAACGTTGGCCTCTGCATGCTGCCTGGACAGGGATGCTGGTGGGAGTAGACCTGGCATTAGCAGTTGCACTCGGAGTAGCATCAGCAGTAGCAGTGGCTGTAGCAGTGGCTAGCAGTAGCAGCAGCAGTTTTTTGAATCTGCTGTTGGTGTTGTTGATGATTATAACGGTTGAAGGGGGGCTTTTGGCGGCGGCAGGGGCATGGCCAGCAACACAGCAGAACGCGGTCATACCATACCGCGCGTTTTATGGGAGGTTTGCCGGTTGTCATCAAGATCCGAAATGCTGCCGACAGTTAAGGATGTATGGGGTTGTGTATGCTGTAGGGTGTAGGGTTTAGGCTATTTAGCTTGTTGGGGGCTTGGCTACGCTTTTCTTGTAGTACTGCAATAGA
>CAJNIZ010044193.1:13273-55067 GCA_905231905.1 Symbiodinium pilosum | reverse complement strand
GCTTTTCTTGTAGTACTGCAATAGAACTCGGAACGCTGGCGTGCACGGATATCACCCTCCCTAAGCTGTTACACATACCAGGTTCGGGGTCCACGAACTAAGAAGCCTCACAACAAAAATGGTAACAGAAAAACTGAAAATAAAACTATCGCCTTGGCTGGAAGTAGGACTTCGGGTACTACCCGGGCGACAAATCCAAGGTGGTATGGTTTCTGGCCCTAGGGGTGAAAACCGTCATGCGGCAGATGTGCCGTTGCTTGTTTGGAGGCAGTCGCGGCAACGACGGAGAAAACATGCAAGTCGCAGTTTCACTCCACTGATGAAGCAGATACATAATAGAATGTAGCCGCCCATGCTGACGTCGTCACCGTGAGTGTTGGTGCACGCGGGTGCAGGTAGCCGAGCGGGAGGTCTTAGTACGAGCGCCCCAAACCAACCATGCCCCGCTGGACCGCTCAGCAGAATTCTGAAACCAGCGTCAAACCACAAGACTTGTGGCCACTTAGTGGCGAACTATGACAGCTTAAGCACATGAGCAGGTTGAATCCTCTCTCCGGCCATGAACCCCATGCCTCGCATCGCTATCTAAAGTGTGAATTGAGTAGCTGCTTACGTCTGGAAGCAGGGTTTCTCGTAGGAGGCGATCTCTGCAGATGCTCTTCTTGACAGTGCCGCATAAAGTCCTCACAGCGCTCTGCTGCTTGTGCTGCTAGAGATTCGCTTTTAACCTGAAGGTTCCTGGCAATCACTTCCCCGCCTGTCCGTAGCTGCCGTGGAAGCACTTAGGCGCCTCGCCCGCGGTCTGCGCGAAGAGCCGTTGCTGAAAGGCATTATCGCCGTGGTTGATTCTAAGGAACATGCTAGGAGAGGCCGTCTGCAATGCTGTCAAGGCTTAGAGGGCTGGGGTTTTGAAACATCTGGCTTCAAAGGGACCCCTGAGCCTTTGAAGCCCCCAGCAGCTGGCCCAGCAATCAAACTTCAACATGGTGGATACAAGCAAGCTGCTCTTTTCTAGTTCAAAAGGCATTGTGCACGGGCCGGTGCGATGAGGCAAGTGAGAGAAGGAGATGCCCATATATGTATGTATATATATATATATAGATATGTATGTATCTCCCTATATGACCCCATTTTGCTCACGTGCCATGACCGCTGTAAATCTCAAACGCATGGCGCAGCATCTTCGTCCTCGTCGGCTCAAGAAGCCGCTCGTTTTCTGGAAGCATTGCGTTCAGGGTGTAGTTTCCATGAGTACGGGGACCCTAATATAGACCCCGAAATACTATAACCCTTATGTTATTGTAATAGGGACCGTTGGGAACCCTAGTCCTTAATTACCAGTCAAACCCTACGTATAAACTCAGTGTCCATGGCATTTTCCGTCTTCTTTTCAACTTGATTCTCCACTATGTCCCTAAATCCCTCTATAATCCCCATAGAATTAGTCCCTACATAACCGTGTCATGCGCCTTCTCCAGGATCAGCTTGTCGTTGCTATCTCCATGTTGCAGCTCTCAGCGCAAGTGTCACCCCTCTCTCCTCGTCCCCGTTCATTCCTTGTGACACACTAATAAAACCGATGGGGCGTTTCCGACAGTTAGGGATACAATTTCGCTGGTCCCTATAACAAGGATTAGAATATTTCAGGGGTCTATATTAGAGTGCTTTCTTCACTGTCATGGACACCCAGCTTTTCAAGCCAGAGTCCTTCTTGCACGGGCGGCACACATAAGACTGAAAGGGGGGTTGCCTCTCTTGGGACAGGCTCAGCAGCCGCCCTCATGGTACCTCCCATGTGGAGGACAGCCGCGACTGCAGAAGGCCAGCTCTTCCCTGCTAAGATGAGGTTATCATTGGGACTATTATTAGTATTGTTATGATTATTATGATTATTATTAGTATTAATTGTTATTATTGTTACTACTACAGTTATTGCTATTATTCTTGTTACTATTATTATCATTATTGATACTTTCTGGCATTTTCCAAATTGTGCTGCCCCTCCATAGTTGAAACCCAGAACTTGTAGTCATTGTAGTCCGGTTGTGAGGTCCCTGGCCTAGCTGTCGAGCCTAGGACCTAGGATTTCTTAGGACCATCTGAATCTTCACAGAAGAGCTTGACTTGAATGATACATGGGTTATACATGGGGATGATTGGAGACCAACGCCCTTTTCACTGAGGCATTTGTAGCCGACGTAAGTTTTCTGTTTGCAGACGACCTGCGGTCCTTGCTTTGCTAGTGGGCATGTAGAAACAACTAGAATATGGATGACATCACGTGGAAATTGCAGAAGGTTGCCAAAGCTGCAACTGCCTGCAGCACATGTAACTATCCAGACCCGCATACATAGGAGTTGCTCCTACGACCCTACATTCGGAGAAAAACCCAGCTCTATGCATCAAGCACCGAGACGCGCCCTTGTTGGTGTCAGGGCACGAAAGCCCAGCAGTTGTACACCGCAGAGTGGCTTGGCTTTCGTGCATATGCATGAGTCTTTCTCTAGAGTTTTGGATACGTACGGGATGCGGGTTTCGAACAAATCGCAGGTTGCCCTATGAATTCGATATGCTACAAGGATCCTAGGATTTTGAGGATGCAAAGTCCTGGGTTTGTGGGAAATATCCGCGAGAGCGGCGTGATTGTGGCAGAGGGCCTGCTTCAACCCTTCATGGGGCTTCTTCTTGTTGATGATACGGGTACAGGCGGGGCCCCTTTACATCTTGTGCCAGCTGACAGTTGCCTTTGTGATTGAGGGAGGTTGGTTCAGAATCTTCGGCAAGATGATGTGACTTTGGCATACAGTTGTTTGCTCCAAAGCTGTAGTGCTCGGGCTGTAAAGGGTGCAGCAGAAAGTGGTCGTTTGAGCTGAATTGTGTACGCCCGGTGGCCTTCTTGAATTATCTGCAGCCATTTGCACGAGCCAATTTTATGCGCCTTGAAGTGGCAAGCTCGAAGTGCTGAACGACTCCGTCAGGTTCGCCTCATCAGTTTGGCCCCATACGAACTGAAGCAAAGTGTTGGCAGTGTCGGTACGACCCGAAGCACCAACCGCAAGCCCTCCACAGGTTTTTTTGGAACTTGCTGAAAGCATACCTCCACGCTTGTAATCTTGTAAATATTTTTAACACTCCCCCTTACGAAGTGCTCGCATCGAACGCCGCTTAGCCTGAACCATTTAAGACACGGACTCTGCAATGGCAGACCTGCAGCAAGTGGCCGAACTGCAGCGCCCAGATGCGCCAAAGAAATGCGCTAGCGCTTTTGCGCTGACGGAGGAGGGATGTTCTCAAAATGATCGGTTCTCTTTGAGTTTGAAATAATAATGGGGATCTTGCAGGTGTGTCATGCGGATTCTCAAAAGTCCTCAAGAATCTGCGGTCCCACTTCGAGGTTCCCTTACAAAAGACCATATTTTTTGGAGGTTTCAAGGAGACCTTGCTGGTGAATGTTGAAAAGCACACAGGAGTTGAGGCGCGTGGCCAAGGATCTGTGCCCCGTTCGAATTGATCCGACCTTGGAGTTGACTCGGTTGGGATGGTTGGGGGTTGGGCTGCAACTGTCAAGTCCGAACTGTCATTTCTGGCGGACATTTGACTTCTGTTGACAACTCAATTGGCATCATTTGACCTTCTTGTTAATGTTAATGTCTGTTCAGCTTACCAAACGGACTACTTGATTTCGGCAGGTGTTTGTAGAACTTTCGGATGCATTCGTTGCTCAAGATAGTTCGCAAGGTTGGATTGGGCCGGTTGGGGTGGGATGCCGTTGCGGTAGACGGTGAGTTTAGCGCCAGTCTCCATTCAAGCACACCGTCTGCAACGGGACGTTTTTGCAGCATCTTTCAGGCAGGCCCCCCCCCCCTCCCCCCCCCAGTCTGCAAAAACATGGCGGCCAGTTCACTTGTTTAGGTCATGTCCTTGATGACCCTTTCGTCCATACCTTACCTTGATTATTGTTAGGGTCAGCATTCGTGTGTAGAAATCTTTTAAGCGGATAGGTGTTTTCACCCAAGACAGGAGCTGGGCCCTCCGAGGAACTTAGACGTGAGCATGTCAGCATCGTGTTGGGTTCTATGGTCTCATGACCCATCCTCATACGATCTTCTCATGTCTTTCTTGTTCCCTCGCGTCAACTTTTTAAGGGCCTGGCCCCAGCGGCCCGGCTTGAGCCCAGTCCTCATTCCTAGAGTCCGTTGCAAGGCGGGATGCCTGCAGTCTGCCGAGTGAGGAACAACAGGCTGCCCTGCACAAGTCGGCCAAACAATTGGAAGAAGCAGCGGAAGCTGTCAGCGCGCTGGTGACGGAGGTAGATTTGAGTCTACTTTTGTTTCATTTTTTGTGTTCTAATCCCGCATGACCCGTGAGCGCAAATTGCAAATGCTTGTTGCGGAACCCAGGTGAAGCAGATAGAGCTCCGATCAGGCTGGGAAGGCAATATTGAGGTGTGTTTACACCGGGTTTTCTTTGATGGAAATTGAACGACCCTCAAGGGACCCCCAATGGTAAGTTACTGGGGATTTCTGCAGCAGTGCAAGTATTTGTATAGATCAGCTGTCAAGTTAGTACATTGACAATGATGCCATCCGTTAACAGCCGTTAACACAGTTTTGACTCTGAAGGTTTATTGCCTTGGCAAGATTTGGGGTGGATTCTTCAAGGTTTGTAAATAGGAGCCTTGACAACTGTCAAGCCTATTCTCTCATACTTCGTACATAAACATTCATAGATACCAATCTAATCCACTGCCGAACCTATTTGTATGTGGAAGCGCCTTGCATGTTCTTTGCAGGCGCTTCCCTGCCAACTCACTTCATTGGCGTGCGAATGCCTGAGCACGTGCGGCAGCGACTGGGCCTGCTGCAGTCTGAACTCCTCAAGCGCGAGGGGCGTGGGGGCCTCACATGTGGACCTGTCCTGCAGGGTACTTGACCAGGGCGTATCTGGGGCCGTGTCTTGGGACCGTGCTGCAGCATGGGCGTTCACGTGGTGTCTGTGTACACCTTGATTCAAAGCTAACAGGTTTTTGGGAACGCTTTTGACCTATTGACATATATGGAATTTGCAGTACGCGCCTCAGTTTCAGACCAGGGGGACCAGGCCTCCGATTGCACACCTGTTCCAACGAAGCTACACAACCGGAGTGTAAGCATCCAATGGCCACGGATGTGTACCTGCAGGTACAGAGTGACGGCCTTGTTTTGGAAAGTCGTTTTGAGTCTTTTCTCCAGAGGTTGTTTTGCAGTACACATGGTGGCAGATACATTGATGCATATGTCTGTTTTTGCACGTCCGTAGGAAGTTCTCCTTTTGCACATGTTGGAGGGATCTTTAGCAATCTCCAACATGGCAAGCCAATTGGATCCTCGCTTTTCCGTGTGTGCGCGTGTGCCAAATAGTTCACGCATGACGCTTGTCATATCAGGGTTCCATTCGCATTGTGGAGCGGAAATTGTTTTCTAATTCTCTCTCACTCTCTCTCTCTCTCTCTCTCTGTCTGTCTGTGCTCATGGAGAAGCTTGACCTTTAGCCACTCACAGAGCTGAGCAAGCCAACCCCGGTCTGCTTGAAGTGGACACGTTTCGTCGAAAAAACTGTGATGAGTGCTGTTCTGCTCTAGTATGCTTTCACGTGAAACGGAAATAAGTAGCTAATGAATCATCTAAGTGCCCTAGAACAACCGTGGATAAGAAAACTGGAAGGCGTTTTGTGCAAAACACATGTAAGCCTCCCAAGCTGGAGGCCTGCAGAAGGCGGCTGTTGCGATCGGGACGCTTGGCGGCATCGTTTTTTCTCAGCTTTGTAGCAGAGTCCTGTTTGTCAGGCGTGTTTGTGGGACACAGGCATGGCGCTCGAACAGCCTGGCAACAGGAGTCTTGTTTTCCAATCTGTATTGGAGGCCAGTTTGTTAGCGTGAAATCTGGCCTCGTGCTGCGACGGTGAGGGAGTCAAGGTTTAGGGTTTAGGGTTATATTGGGATAATGGAAAAGAAAATGGAAGCTACTATACTATAATGGGTATATATTGGGGTTATATAGGGGTTATATACGGTAGTAGCTATCCTCTCGACTCAGGAAATCTCACGTGACCTTGCTGGTGGCTCGCTTGACTCTGGATGATGTTGGAAAGGCCACTCAAGCCTTGGAGCGAGCCACGGAGGCTTGGCGAAGCGAAGGATGGGGGACTCTGCATCTTTGCAGCAAGGGGGGGTGGTTAAGTAGGTATATTATTGGGGCTATATAGGGATAATGGAAAAGAAAATGGAAACTACTATATTATAACAGGGTGGGATCTTCTCAAAAATAGAACCAGACTTTGCCCAGTCAACTAGACTGGGGATAACAAGTATACTGCTGGTCCCTATGGCGTTCCAACAAACATTTGGGTTGTCATTGCAAGCAACCTCCCAAGTTGTTTTCCCGCTCTATTGAGTACCGATGTGCAAGACGACGAGTTCAAGTATTCAGGCTCCTAGAGTAGGAAGAACTGGAGACTCAGACCTGTGGGAAGATCTAGAAAGTACAACCCCAATTTCATACTCCATGCTTCGCACTCGTAGGAATATTTGGGGGCGTGGGACATACTTTTTCGATGCCTTCGTGTCCGGGGATGTAGAAACAGCTTGGGGACACGGGACCAAGGCAGCTCAGTGCTGAGGGGCTCGGCCACTTCCCACAGAACCTGGGTCATTGTTGGGCTTGGGGTTTCGGGTTTATAGAGCGGGTTTAGGGTGACTTTAGAGATTGCAGATTTTGAAGTAGAAACCTTTTAGGTTTAGGGTAACGCATGGCTTAGCATACAGGCTAATCTTGGGGAAGCGGATACATCAGCGTCAGCCTCCAGACCCAGCCCTGGTTGAGACTCTCAAGGTTCTGTTTCAACCATTATATTGATGCAGGAATGGCGTGCTCTACACTCGACTGCTCCCCCGCGACTGGCTGGTGTTCAGTAGGGCGTGAAGGTATTGGAATTATGGCGATCACAGTAGGCTTCAGTTTACCAGGACAGTAGGAAATGCACCATTTACAAGCGGTGTGTGCTGGCGTCCCTGTTTGCCTTTCGAGGCACGTTGAGTATTTCAGGTCACGTGTAGGAGGGAATCTACGACCAGGCGATGGCCTCGACTCTCTGCGGAAGCACCTGTTGCAGGCTTTCTTGGACAGCGGCTTGACAGTCGTTGACGAGGCCGGACGCTACACATGGGCCGAAGTGGCTGGATTCCGGAGTTGCGTTTAAGGTTTAGGTGTAAGTAGGGCTTTGGATTTGGGGTTTGGGATTTGGAGTTCCGTGGCATTTCTCCAAATCAAGGTGCCCTCATTCCAGGGTGATAAGAGTCCTTAATTTTCAGGAACCACGCGCTCTAACCCATTCGATGTGGATCTGGATCCCTTGTACTTGAGCTCGGTGAGCAAAACCTTCCTCCTCTTGAGCAAACATGCATTGAAGCAACTTCGCAGATGCCGGACGAAGTTGGCGGAGCCACAGCAGATCGAGACCCAGGCCCCTCGTCCCCCAAAGAAGGAGACGAAGACTGCCTGGACACAACCAGGCCAGGGCAAAACATGATGCCTGGAGCCACGGCAATCTGAAGCAGTGTGACAGGAACCTCTACCATCCTTTCATTCCGTTACAGATCTAAATTATACGAGCCCATTTTTGACTATGTAGGCGACTGAAGTCCTGTTTTTGCGAAGCTTGCAAATTGAAATACGAGTGCCCGAAACCTTCAAACCTAACACCCGAAACCCACTGAACTATCTAGGCTTTGAGTTGGTTTCCCTGTGCAGGGCCGCGGAGCCCTCCCTCACAGCGGAGCGCCAAGCGCCTGCTCAGAGCGGCAAGAAGTCAGGCGTGCACGCTTGGGGTGTAGGATTAGAGTCCGTGGTCAGGGAGTTGTTCAGCAGAATGTGCGAAGCTGTTATGCAGGGTTTAGTAGCAAAGAAGGAGTCATGGAGAACTTGTTCTAGAAGTAGCCATGGTAGTATCCGCAGAACCGAAATGTCCTGTTCCGTAATACATCCTAAACTTGGAACCCCAAAGACATGAGTATTCGGAATGCCGCAGAATTGCATGCATTCCTTGCTAGCCAGCAGCGAGCTTCGGATTCTCATCTGCGCTCCTGAGCCTTTATCCCAGCTACTGTAACTCGCAAAGGCAAATAGCGGCCCAAACCCCAGAAAGGGGCTCGAAGCAGGTGGCCGTAAAAAGAAACTTCCGGGGGAGCCTTGTCTTCAAGGTGTTGTGGACCTTTTCACGGTTTGGGGCTCAGGCTGCTTTTGAAAACTTCCTTTCTAAATCATGGGAGGTAGCTTCTTGAAGTATGGAGTTCATGTAGGCAGTCTGTCGGAACTTATACCCCAAGAAGGGGAGCATGCTCGCTAGACAAGAACCAGACGTGCAGATTCCTTTCGTGCAGATTCCTTTTAATGATCATAACTGGTCTCTTTTCCAGGCTCTCGTTTCAGAGTCCTAGATTTGCAAAGTTTTCGGTGGACTCTGATCTGTTGACATGCCCTGCAACATCAACTGAGGAGTACTTGCCCCACGTGACGCTCTTCAAGTCGTCCCAGGCAGGACGTGGAAGAAGCGGGCAGCAGGCCAGTGTCGAGGGTTCGTGGCTTTCGGCTGCTGCAATAAGGAATGAGCCATGGGGATATCGGGCTTCGTGGCCATGGGGGAGGGTTAACGGGATGCATCCGTTGGATGTAGCACGGTTTCTTCTCTCGACACCTCGTCATTGCCTTATTAACCAGCAGTCATAAGTCCGGCTGCTATCTTGACTTTATTGGTTTCGCATGTTGCGTAAAGTGCCTCGGAGGCTGCCAAGGCAGCAAAGCAGATCATCAGTGCGGTGGCCAAGTGCATGGTAAGTGAGACCATGGAGAGCATCTCCTTTGGATCCTTTGCCTTGGAGAAATGCGAGCTACTCTCGATGGGCCATGTGCAGGCAGATGGCTACTTTGAAGCACAAGCTTCTGCCAGGTTGGCGGAGGAGAGCCAGGGCAAGGAAGAGGACGTAACTGAAGAAGTGGAGGAATTTGAGAAGCAGGTGGCCCGACTGACCCAAAGCCTTACAGCCTCGAAGAAGGAAGACCAGAAGAAGACCAAAAAGAAGCGTCCAAAGAAGATTGACCCGCAGGCTGTTCTTGCATCAGGAACAGAAGAGGAGGGTCAGCAGGCAGACGTTGAAACTGAGTTTGGCAATGACAAAAGAGCTGATCTCTCCGAGGAAGAAATACAGGCCGGAGCATGACTACTTCAGCCAAGCACCTTGAGCAATCTTCTTTATGTAGGATAGTATCTGTAGGAGATGCAGGAAGTAACCTATGACTTCCTTTCAGTCTGCAGGCTGAGCATGTGAGCAGAACCATTAGTGCAGCCACCTGTATTGTTACAAATGTTACAACTTGCCCTGATGAGAATACAGGTACTCACCCCAAGACCCTATCAAAAGCTGCTCAAGTCGTTAAAGCCCTAGGCCCTTACCCCTGAACCGGAGGGTAGGCAGCGCCCTGGAGGAGCTGGACAGTGGGTTAGCCACGGCTGCGCTGGCTGCGGCCTAAGATTGAATCGGGTGATGGTCGAGTCTAAACTTCAGGGCTCCCCTTTGAGGATTCCTCATAATCACCAGTGCTTTGTCGAAAGTGGCGGACATAGGAGACCATAACTCGGGATGCAAGTGTGGACCCCGCCGAACTTCCCGAAGCATCCTTGTGCATAGGCACACTGCCGCGTAAAAGCGTGGACACCAATACACAATATTTCCTTATCTTCCTTGCGCGTGCTTATCATATAGTCACCGCAAATATCCTTACTCTGACATACACCCACTCCTTCCGCCCCAAATCCTGAGCCCTAAATCTTGAACCATCCTGAACCTTACAAGGCTAAGACGCGCCCTGGAGCAAAGCGACGGAAACCCCGCAAGCCGGCGCCATCAGCGAAGGCATCTCGCTGCTTGGGGCGTGCCCTTTGGGGGTGCGATATATGTAGGAGTTATGGATGGCTTTTGCAGGGAGATCCGATATGTGTGTTGGAGCCTGAGCTTCCTCAGTCGTATTCACGAGGTAGTTTTGAAGGTGCTGTTGTCTAGTGGATTTCAGGTGCGCTTCTGGGGCATCCTCATGTCTGTATGGATTTTATGCCTCTGGGCATGTGGGAACGTAGTGTTGGGATAGACATCTTCAGCCAAGCAGCTCAGGTAAGTACCAAAAAAAAGGCATCGAGTCCTGGCAGCACTGATGTGTAAAGCTGGAAGAGTCGTCGAGCCATACTGATCAAGTTTGCTCCAGATTTGTTCAAGTCAGGAAGCTCAAGAAGGCTGGCGCAGCCCCAGCAGCCAGCAGCGATGAGGGGCATGCAGATGCTGAGGATGCCTGGGATGAGGAGGTAGCAGAGTTGACCACAGGTAGCACTGCTCTGCGAAGTGATCAAGATCAGAAGCGCATTGATCCAGAAGATGGCTTGGCGTACACCTGGGAGGAGTTCACGAATTATTATACAGGAAAGTACAAGAAAAAGCTGATCGAAGCTTATTGGAACGATTGCAACGCGGTGAGGCAAACAAAAGCGGTACGATCAGGGAAGAGGCCTGCACGTAAATGGTTCTCCAGGCACTAGCGCCCTTCTCTTTGGTGGAGACTCCGCTCCCCTGCGCTATCAAGTGGTGACGACATGTCAGGACGATCTCGAAACTCATGTTCAAGAGCAGGCCGTTCAGGCCGCCTTACCAGTGCGTCTGAAGAAGTAGCGGGCCTTTTGGTCCGCGGGTTGCATCCCGGAGGCGTCGGCTTAAGATGAAGTGTTTACCAGACCGTCATCTTCGGCGAGACACCCTGGTGGTTCTACAGCACCACTTGCCGAAAGAAAGGCTGACTTCTGCTGTCGTTGTGAAAATCTCTATGGCTCGAAGGGCTTGAGACTAGTTAAGGAAATCAGGTGTTCCTGAAGACGAGCATTTGTTTGTATACTCTAACACGGTATGTTCCGTATGTTCCTTGAGAAAGTATGTTTGAGCTTTGGCCCATGCGAGTCCACACATTGGGATCTGCATATGTTGATGTATTTCACGGCGTGCAATAGCCGGGTACTAGCGTTTCGAGAACAACCGGGTGAATCCGGGCGAGTCTCAGACATTGCCGACGTCTCGGGCTCAAATTGGAAAAGCTTATCGGCTGGCGAGCTTACCGAGTCGCAGCCGCTAGCATGCGAGTCATGAATCTATGTATGAATCGATATCAAACATGGTTTCCATAGATCTGGTCCATACCATACAAGCACTAAGTCACTAAGGCCCCGTAGTATTGACAAAAGAGGCAGCGTAGAGTCAGAGAAGGATTCAGGAGGCGCATTTGCCACCTTTTCCCGATGCCTCTGGCCTACTTACAGGATGAGGAGGCCACAGCTTCAGGGGAGGGAGAAAGAACCAAGGAACGAGTGGGCGTTGCAGGGCATCGTACTTTTTATTTACATGAACAGCTGGCATGAGGGTTAGACGTTTATCTTCAGGGCCCGGTCAAGAGGATTCAGAGAAGCGTCAGTTGCGCAACTCTTGCTGAGGCTCGATGGCAGGTCGCCATGTTGAGTGGGCCAAGATACAGTAGGTCATCAGCCAGGGACTTGTGTGGACTGGTAAGTTGGTAAGCCTGCCCTTTTGAAAGGAATGAGCTGTGTCAGTAATGAGGCAGCCTACAACAGAGATGACACTGCATCCGGTAGAGTTCATGAACAACCAGTGCTACGCGCGAAGGTGGGTGATCTTGTGACCCACCTTGTGGAGACGTTCCGGCAGGCAGCTTTCCCCGCAATGTGCAGTCCTCCCTTGGCCGTTCAACACATTGCCATCCAAAACGCTCACAGGAATTCAGGCGGTACTCATGAGGTGCTAGCTTGCGAGGGACAGTACTCGGGTGACACATTTCATGTTTTTAGCAGTTTTCAAGGTCCACGCCCTTCAAATTACCAGATGGCTTGGTGCTGTAGCATACGAAGCAGCCACTTTCGGGTAGAGTGCCCACATCTTTGTTTTCAAGCCCCACGGCATGCCCTTCATGTCGCTTTCCAAGAGTTCGCTGCCGACAGGGTGTGCACTGCTTCATCGAGGAGCTTGATTCCAAGCTTCAGCTCCTCGAACAAAAAAACATTTTTGTACAGGGCATCTGCACATCGAGCAATCAACCCCCAAGCTGCATTGAGCAGCAAGTTGTACACATTCGGTCTTCCTTTTTATAAGGCGAGTGCTGGAGTTGTGCCTTTTTGGGGGTACCCGAGGTATGAGTTTCAGGCCCTGGAGCGTAAGGAGGTCCAACTGCGGGTCGTGCCTGGGCTGACATTCAGGGGATATTTGAGCGGGCCTTGAAGTGCGTGTTGGCCAGCCCAAGCAGAGGTTAGCACATTTCTGGTTCCTTAAACAGTCAGACAGGGTCTCAGTTGTAAGCTGTAGCAGTGTTTTGAGTGGATGTTAGAGAAAAGTATTCCAGGAATATGCGGAAGACAACTAGAAATTTCTGAAGCGTTTCAATGGAAGTGTGTTGGGCAAGACCTGTACTGAGAGTTTCATCGGCAATAGGTATCCAAGGAAAGTGTGTGACTCCCATTCCCACGTATAGCATCTTCCAGATACCTATTTCTTTGTAGTCCCATTTTGTCCGCACTTGTCAACTCCGCAGAGTGTGAACCTTCACCATACCAAAGCCCCGCTGTCACCCGTGCATGAACCTCTATAAGCCTAATTGCCCAAGGAGAGGCAAGCGCTGGATGAGATGCGGAAGAGCATGCGAAAGGACGGATATGTGCCGTCAAAGCTGGGGTTACTATAAGGGTATAGAAGGATAAGAGGCATGCATAGTGGTGTTTGGTGATTAGGGTATTGATGTAGAATCAAATTCAAGATGATGCTGGTGGTGATGATGCTATGACCCAATATTATGAGGTTTCCATGCCTGAAGGACAAGAAGCGTCTAGAATCACCAAGATACTCCCCAGATGTATCACGGTACCTGCGCTACTAAGACGAGTGTATCCAGAACTCTCAGAAATGTGTGCCTGCCTTCAGGTGCTGTCTACCCGTAGGTTTTAGAGGCCCTACAACCTAAAGTGTCAACTCCAACCCCATATCCTGAACCCAAATCATCTGCACGGTGCTCGGATGCCCGATGACAACATTAAGTAGATGTCAGGAGCCCCTCCCTGCAAGGATACCCTAGCCTTTGTGATCCTTCAAGCCTGCTCCCTACACTCTTACACCCCTTTATCCTTGTAGCAAAGCAACCAGTTTCCATTGTATTTCAATTATCCCAATATAACCCGTATATTAAGCTTATATACCCCAATACCCCCCCACCCCCCTCGCCAGTCTGGAGGAACAAGAGATGGACTCAGCAAAGTCACGCCATGAGAGGCACGGAGACTCTGCCAGGGTTTTTGGGGCTCCCGGGTCTGTGGGGTTGGGTGGGGTGTAGATTTCAGTGGGCACAGGAATGAGGTGTGGGATTTGCAAAGGAACTACACAGGAAATGCACAAGAACAAGTAGGCGCTAACTTTTCCGATCACTATGGGTAGATATGAAAGCAGGTAAACACTTGAGACCCAGGCTAAGAAGAATGACTATCCAATTTGCAGGACAGGGCGCCCCGCTTGCACAAGCCTCCAACACCCCAAAGGTACAGGGAAATTCTTCAATTTATGTTTCCACACACGCTCCAATCTGTAGGGTTGCCTTCTTTCAGTGTTACATCGTCTTTAGTTTATGCCATGCTGTTGCGCTGCTCGCAGTACCATCAGTTGCCTACTTTGTGCCAAGCGCATTTTGTTTGTGCAAAGCCTGGCCATGCTACGTAGTTTGGTATCTTGAGAATGGTGCTCCAAGCCTGCAGAGGAAGCCGTCGAAGCAAATGAAAGTCCGGTTCACAGACGAAGAGCAGCAGATCGTGGATCCACAGATTGCCTGCGACTTTCTCGTCGACGTGCTTCGGCTTCGGGATGAACACGGGGATGGGCAAATTTCCTGCGCTAGCCTACCCCAGCCATGTACCGATGGCCATCTCCAGAAGCGCCGAACAGCAGATGCTTGCAAGTCACCAGAGCGTTCAGGAATTGCATCAGGCTATGAATGAGAGCAAGATACCTCTTCAAGCGCAGCCAGTCTTGTGAGACCAGCATTTTTCCCGAGCGACCGCTTGTCGAGTTGCGCAAGTGTCGGAATCAGGTTCTCAAACTTATGAGTACAACACCTATCTAACCAACTTCGAGCAAAGTGTATCCTTCTTCAATGAAGCTGTACTGCTAGAAGCTGCTTATCTGCCCTGCCCGGCGATGGCAGGCAATTGGCCCTGAGGCCAAGACGAGCCCATCGGATGGAGATAGCCCAGAGGCCGGTTGCAGGGCTCACCTTTCAAAACGGGTTATGGGAGATACATGGGGATCTATATTTCGGGCTTGGCGGCACACCTGCCTGGCGGCCGCCCCCCGCCCACCCAACCTGGGAAGGTTGCTTGATTAGAGTCCCATTCCAGATCCCCAAAGCGTCATACTCGCCATTGCCGGGTGAAATCTGCGATCCCGCAATGCCGCAAAGCCGAAGCTGCGTGAAGGCTGCACGATTTCGCCGTCACAGCCACTTGGCAAGATCCTGGGAGAAATTCTGACAGGGCTGCGAGTTGGCTAGGCTTGAGAGCCTTGAGGCTCACACGGATGCTTCCTAGCAACAGGTGCTCAATATCTTCTGCGAAGCTGGTACAGTCAATATTCACTATTCAAGGGCCCCTGATTTCCGAGAACCCTTCAAGTTTGTGGAAGAAATGAATTCCCCTGATTGAGCTTTTGCTCACGCCTATACTAGTAGCACATTCGTTACCGAGAGCCTTAGGTGCTTCGTTTGTGAGCTTGAAGGCCATGCATGCGTGTTGTTGCATTGTAGGTGAACATGTCTCAAAATCAGGGCTCTCCTCCTGGTAGAAGAACCGCTGAAAAGGATCCAGCATGAGAAGCTTACAGGTCACTTGGCAAGCCCTGTCGCTGTGCAAGATGATCCGAAACCCTGGGAGACGGCAGCTTTGTTGGAGTCAGGGGATTTAGGATAGGAGGTTTCTCATAATAGCAATAAGTTGCAAATTTGCATAGGGTGCACATGCAGAGTTTCGTAGAAAGCAGACTGTGCATGTCCTGCAGTTGAGGTGCTGATAATGGGGATTGCCCATTTTCTTGCTGTCAGTGTTGCACTGGGACAGCTAGGATGTGCTATGCAGAGGCCATTTGAAAAACCATTATAAACATCAGCAACGTGGCAGTCGCAAGAAGGGCTGGCAGTAGTCATTGGGAGCAGTTAGGATTCACAAGTGCAGCCTTGTCCGTGGAGCCTTGTCCGTGCCGCTGTTCTCACACAGCTGTAGCGACATTTATGGTGCCGGCAGAAATCACAACCTTGATCCAACTAAGTGTCATGGGTTTCCCTACTCCCCCCCCCCGCTATACTACCCCCTTAGGTTCACCCTTAATCAACCTTAATCAAGCGTACTCATCCCCAAGCAACCTTAATTATAAACGGGGCGTAGTATAGAGGGGGTAGTAGGGGAACCCATGAAACTGGGATCTCACCTGTTCTGGTTCGCTCCGACTAGAACTTCCATCCGCAAAAAATGTTGAGGTGTCAGTGGATAGCATGCTTGCGAGTTGGGGTAACGGGCGACATGTAAGTTTCATGAAGCTGGTCTTTTGTTTTGCCTCGGTTGGTTGTGCAGCTGCAGCTATCGCTTGCAAGTGCAGGTGACCATTGCTGGGTGCGCATATGCTGTTCTGCAGCTCGCCTACCTTGGCAGTTTGAGAGAGCAACTAGAATCATGTGAGATACTCCTAAGGCCATCAACGAGTCCTGATGATGAGGCTGACGCCAAGCAGCTAGACCCACGATCTTTTTGATGGCAAGGATGCCCATCTTGCAAGGCTTAGACTTCTTGAAAGAGGTGCCTAATCTTCTACGTAGTTTTTTT
This sequence comes from Symbiodinium pilosum, assembly GCA_905231905.1. Taxonomy (NCBI): domain Eukaryota; class Dinophyceae; order Suessiales; family Symbiodiniaceae; genus Symbiodinium; species Symbiodinium pilosum. The sequence continues at coordinate 39,080 of CAJNIZ010044193.1, read as the reverse complement.
GGGAACCATTGAAATCAAAGCGCAAGGCCCATGGGGTGTGGCGACTGTGATACTTATGTTGAGGACCTCACCCCGATTCGAGATCTTTTTCTGTAAGATCTTTCTCAGTAAGTAGCTCTGCAAAGTGCTACCTAGCCATTCCAGCATGCTTGAACGGTTGGCTATGACACCTTTTATATTCCCAAAATCTGTGCCAGTGCCTGACACATTTTGTCTCAAAGCTTGTGCAATGCCTTCTTCGGTGCTCCACCTTCCCCAACTCAGAGCCACATGCTAGAATCCTGCAAGTGTTCCAAGATCCAGAGTCATTTCACTCGTGGGTTAGCCAGAACAGTTTGTTATTGTCAACTTAGACCCAACCTTCCAGCAAAAGGGCAGCTCCCTGCTTCAAATCCTAAACCCAACCCCAGAGCTGCCAGAAGCGGGCGCGCTTGCGTGGTACCACCGTTTCCGTACCGCCGGGCTGGTCGATGTTGTCAACCTCAGCTACCTGGCAAAACGGCAGCCGGGGGCGTGGTGGAAGGATGGATTGGAGCTTCGAGGGATATGTGAGTGTACAGCTAAGGTTCATGAATATTGGGTTTGCAGTGTGTGTTCACGTTCGACATAGTTCTAAGGAGTGCTGAGGGGCTTGATGTTCTACAGATTTCTACAGTACGGTTATCTTAAGACTGTAATTGGTGCGAAGGCAAAAGGGGCCTCTTGTTGACCCCAAGGTTTTGGCATCACTTGTTAAAGCTCAACAAGGGGCCATCATGTTAAGACACCCGCATGTTGACATGAGGCTGACGGGTTCGAGGACATACTCCAGCAGCTGCATCTTGGTTTGCTTCGGGTATCTCAGGGTATACGACAAGTTGGCTGCAGAGCTCGTATGATTTTACCAGAGCTCGAAAGCATGTGCGCTACTTTAGGCGCATGCGTATAGTCGTAAAGATCTTGATTCATTTCAGTCAGACAATCAAGCGGGTCAGGATGGCAGCCAGCCAGGGGTTGGCCGCAGCTTGGAATCATGCTCACATGTGGATGCTTAGGACCGGCCACTGTTGGGGCACCCCGCTGATCGCTGTACAAAGCCAGAAGGCCAGTCCATGGGCTTTGGGTAGATGGCCCATCGTGGTGCCTGCCGGTGTACTTCTGAAGGTACCCGCTCAAGGAAGTCTGCGCGTCACCTTTGTCAAGCCACCCGTTGTCACGCCTCAGGACCCTCAGCTGTTTGACACTTTCCGGACGGCCCTCTCAACCAGCAGTCGAGCCGGATCTAGGCGGCTTGGCAGATAGCTGCCTGAATACACGCAGTTAACTCTTGAACTCGTCGGCTGGAAGGCCAACAGACCCAAGTCCAAGTGCCTTCCCTTGTGACATTGGTTCATGAACCACACCAAGCATCCCAAGAATGATCGTGATTAGGCTGTCAAAGTGTATGATGCCACAAGCAAGGTATCGTGCGGACTCGCGCCATGCATCGGTGGTGCCAGCCATACGCCGAGGTTCCACGCAGACAGACCAGGAGCGAGCTCTTGCGCTTTATAGAGTCTTTCTTTGAGGTTATGTTGGTTCAGGATTTAGTGTGTTTACAGGAGTTTTGGTTTTGAAGTGTGGCATTGATGGGCACCTAGACCTGCAAGATGCCCCAGATAGTTGCTTACACACACCATTACACGCCCTTTTCCGTTGCTCAAGCCAACGAATGTCAGGTACGGTATGTTGGAATTCCACAGGGGATAGATTCTATTGAAAAGCTGAAAAGCTGCATTATAGTGTTTATCAAGCTTCAGAGAAGTGCCCTACTGAGCTCCTTTGTAGAGGACCGGACGCACCTGCGCTTGAATCATGAATTTGGTCGGATAGAAGCTTGGCTGAAGACGTATGGGGATTTGCTCAAACGAGAATAGAGCAGCCCGCTATCTTTCGGTACATTACGTTCACTTCTCCGTATTGGTTTCCCAATTTTATATTGTTTGTACTCTGGTTTAGGCAAGTTACCAGATGACCAGACATCAAACCAAGGTGGTCTGCAAGAGCGCTAAAGACAGCATCACCTCATTTGACGACACGGAATAGCTGCTTGTCCTGTGGGCCTGCTTCTCTGTGCAAGTCTCACAGAGGTGTTGCTGCCCGAAATGTGGCGCAACGTTCTTTGCCAATGTCAGCGGACATCGTCACCCTTTGCATGCTCAAAGTTTGCCCTTCAAAGGTTTGATTGCCCTGGTGTTTGCTTCTTTTGTCAGCTGTCTTGGTGCCTTCCACTTTCGCGCGTTAATCAGAGCCATTTGTCAGGGAAGCTCCGCAGGCACTGCAGCTCCCGTCAGCTACTCTCCTTCGGTTGCTGATCAGTCCACCTCTGACAACAGGTACGTTCCCTATCAATGACTACTCATCTTGCACTTCCTTGTGTAGACAAGTGCGCTAAATCCTGAACCTACTTAGGCCCTGAACCCTAAACTATAGAGGCCCCATAAACTGTTCGTTCCTCCTGCTGCAATGCCTGTGGATGCGTTGGCAAATACTTTGGGCCTGCAGCTGCATTAACTCAGTGCTTTTGAATGCGTTCCTTCTGGCATTCAGGTTTTGGTGTCAGGGGTCCCTCAAAGAGAATCACAATAGTTAGTGTGGACCACCCAAGTCAGCAGACTTGATGTGGATCACACGCAAGAGGGTGCTAAGAATTTGGGGTCAAGGAACGCTAAACTCGAGCGGCCCTGAGCCCACTACAAAGCCTAGTCGGTTTGTAGGTTAAGAGAGTATAATCCGTATGTAATCCATATATTTGATATACTGCCTTATTCCCTCCTAGCCATAACCCCTACTTCCCTGAGAGTTTTCTGCCAGCTCTGCTATGTGATTTGTCAGATGCAATGTCGAAAAACTCAAATGGGAGTTCCCCAAAATTATCGGTATCATGTCCCCATAATAGGGATTACCGTATTTCTTGGTGTCTATATTGGGGCCCCTTATTGTGGGAAACTGCTCAATCAGAGCCGGGCCCTCACCTGTAGTCACAGATTGCTGCCATGTTGGGTTTTGCCAGTGTTTCGTGACACACCCACCTACTTTCAGGAGTTAGACATGTACCCCTTAAACCCTGTGGGGGGGTACACTGGGGAAGGGGTTGTATTTGGAACTCTTTCTACTTGAATCAAATGTACAGTGCCGTGATGCAGCTTGGGCAAGTTGCCATTCGCATGCTTCCCTTCTGCTGTTTGAGTGCAGCCCATTTTTGTTAGGCCGCCGAGTGCTGGGCCTGGATATCGGCTTTACCTAACAACATGGTGGTGCTTGAAAATGGTCTTCCTGACACATGTCGCAAAAACTTACGGTCCATGCTTACCGTGAATTAACCAGCAGCTCAGCTATATTCACTCCCACGTCTCTCTGTCATGCCACAGTCTACAGCTGTGGAACTGTTACGAGACATCTGATAAGGAAGCGCACTGCGCAATGATCCTTTTCCCCAAATGCACAGTGGAAGGCTTCTCGTTCAAGTGTGGGGGTCTTAGGGTCCTAGGGTTAGGGAGTTGATGCGAACTAAGTTGTTTGAGCATTCGCACGCGGTTGTTCGCGAGTGTTGCGCGGGCTCTGGGTGCCGAATGACGGGAAACTCCGCGTGAGGCGTGCCGTATGCATACTTTTCTATTTGCAGCGAGCTCTGTCCAATCCTGGTGCGCAGCGCAGCCATGGATCTACAGGCTCAGAACTGCGGCATGAAAGGTGGCCTGCCTGCTGCCTGAAATGACTCGATGCGGATTGCACACGGCTTTCAGCCTAGCCCCATTGAGACCGATACTCACCGGTTCGCTGAAATGTATCAATAAGATCTAGAACCTCATGAAGGCCCGGAGGGTCAACAGGCAGCTGCTCAGCCGTGTGCCTGGCAGTGTTAGGCGGCAGCCCACACAGTTGAGACTCCTCGTAAGTTCTTATCAGAAATTGGACCATCCTCTGCCCACGAGTTGCCCAACAGCTTGCGCCAAGTATCCAGACAGCCTTTGGATGGCGCTGATAGCAGCTCCGCCTTCATCAAAAGTCGCCCAGAATGGTTGCGGCCCTTCAACGCGGAGAGGTGGTACCCAGACATACGACGAACGACCAACAGGAACAACATCGTGAGACATGTCAGCAGCACGGCACGTACGCAGGCAAGATTTCTTGTTGTAAAGATTTGCACTTGAACGTTTGGTGGTTTGGTGATCCGCGCAACAAACTCGGCACACAGTTCCTTGATCGACATGTGTCGCAACCGAGACCACCCCATGCGTTCTGCTGAGGTGAGTACGCATTGCGCCTTGGTTTGCAAAAACTTGCTGCAATGCAGGCATCGCCAAGCCATCTCATGACCCTCACACACATGCTTCCAAACGGTAAAACCATGAAGTTCAGCTTCCTCCGACTTCTTGGCAACCTTTCCAGCACGATCATTTTGTCCTGGTATGAACAGCTTGCCAACACGTCAGCCCGAGCACACAGAAGTCTTCAAGCACAACGGGCAGCCAACATGCATCATGACCGAGAACATGACACAGGTAGCCATCGTCTTGTGCAACTGCCTTGGCCAACGCCCGCATGCGCTCAATATGCTGCGTACTGCATGGCACATGACTGCATTCGGCTTCGCGATCCCCGTGTGAAGACTGACTCTTTATCCGGGGTCTATCAAAGCTAATTTGGCATCAGTCAAGTAAGCGAGCATCTCTTAATTCAATTTAATTCAGGATGTCCTGTAGAATCCTGCCGAGCGCTGCGGGCAGGGATATGAGATGGACGGTGGTTTATGTCTTCAATGTCAAACAAGCTGAAAATCGATCAGAACTGCGATGCGCCAGCAATCGGTGAAATGGAGCCCGTGGCACTTTTTCCTATATTCTTCCTATATGTTGAAACCATTGAGAAGATTTGCAAGGTTGAGGTCCAGGCTTGCTTTCCAGCCTCTGGCATCATTGCGATTCGATTTCGCCAACGTATATGTTCCCTCAGCTCGAGGCACTTTGCGCTTCGGCCGACTGTAGAAAGCTGAGGCTGCGGATATAGTTAGCAGTAATTGGTGGGCAATTTTCTTAAATGCTTGGGCTTGGCCCCAGCGGGTAGGCCTCGCCGACCTTCAAGCTAAGCAAACTGAGCATAGGTTAGACTGGTTGCTGGTTGGATCCTTCCGCCAGCAGCGTCCCTATGAGATTGCCAGCCCCGCAAGCTTTCTGCAGCACGGCTTCTTGCCCAAGAAAGTTTATGGTGTGGCCTGCGGGACTTCCTGCAACTCCTTGTAGTTTTTTCAGCTTTTTTTCAGTCTCAGACACCCTCGTGAAGTCTTTGGAGATCTTTGGAGCCATCTGCTGAGGAATTCCTGCTAGCAGTTCACCCATTCGGTGGCCTTGTGGGCACCTACTGTGCATGAGCTGCAGCAAGTGAACCTGATATGCTTTCATCGGGAGAGCTTTCAGTAGCTGCATCCCGGGTCCTGCTGCTGGAAGCTACAGCTCACGTGGGCATTCTACTCAGTCCTGCCAATTTTTTATCCATGCCTGCTGCTACCTTGCTGGGCCACGCAGAGCCATCGAAGTGCAGCAACGTTTCAGGGGGGGCTTCCAGGCATTCTGATACCAACAAGTCAGGATGAGAGCTGTGCCAGGTCCCCCAACAATGCAGGTGTATGGATGGGGTTTCTCCAATTCAAAATCACAGGCGCCTTCCTGATTTCAATTTTGTTGGCAGCGCCTGAAGCCACATTTTTGAGCTTGTACAAGAAAGCGTCATCATTCGCAAATCCTTGATGCTCGTGCCTGCGGCAGAACTGGGAGTAAGGTAGGCAGGGCAACAATTGCAGCACTTCAATTGAGAGGGGACCAGACATGGTGCAGCGTCGCAGCCAGCAAAACGAAGTGTGTGAAGCTCACGTATGTATTTCTCAAGATTTGGTTGCTCCTCTTTTATGCCTCCAGAATACGATCGTCCTCTGTATGAGGCCCCCACATGAAAAGCACCCACAATTTTGAGAGGCCCACCATCCAGCTAGCTAGACATCTGAGAAACATGTGAGATTGTTGGCAACTCAAAGCGCGTGCAAGAGCACATGCTTCAGAAGAACATGGTGATATTGTAATTCAAGACCACGCGTTTACGGACCCCAGCATGTCAATGGACATGCATAAGGAGAGGACGGGAGCGAGTGAGAAGTAGAATCTCCCCAAACCACAATGGTACCCATGATCAATGGAATCCTGCTTGTGTATGTGCAGATCTGCTCCCCTTAGTCTAACCACAATAGCAGCAGCAGAGAATACTATATTGCTTTATTCCGTAAACCTCAATCAAGCTGAAACAGGGCCCCATTTGAGGTCGAGATGCGCCATGCTGCCCTTCAAGGCAAGCTTTTCCATCATCGGGCGTTCGTGTCTGTTTTTCTCAGGATACGGCGTGAGATACTGTAGGATATCTATTTAGCCCTTGGGGCTTCCAAACATCATACTGTACTGTACCCGGGACATTTCTACGAGGAACATGGGGGGGTTGGTGGAGGCTAGTATTGGTCTGTGATGAAAATTGTGTTCTCCATATGGTTCAGTCTCATCATTCATTCGGATCGCAACAATTGGAACACATCCTTTTCTTTGCTAGTTTGTTTTCGCAGTCTCTCTGGCGCTCGCAAATTTTTCCCTGTGTCGCGTTGCGCTAAGCTGCTTTGAACAGCTTGAAAGTAGCAGTTCAGTCGCTTGCCCCCCCCTCCCGCACGGAACCAGCAGACCCCATTGAATATCAACGAAGGTCTGCTTTCAGGTTCCAAGTTTATTATAGTTTCCATTTTCTTTTCCCCATTATCCCTATATCCCCATATGACCCCAATATGTATAATATACTAATACTATCTACATATGATATTTGTATATAATATTACAGTATAAGTTAGTATACTGTATCTGCATCTATATATATATATATACACCTTATGATACGTTTGGGATAGGGGGCGGCTCAAGCTGTGCAAGGCTCCTTGCGGCTTCACAGCTGACAAATGCTGAGCCCGAGAAGGCTCATACGTCCCGGCACCTTGCAAGGGATCGGGGTAATAAATGGGTTTAGGGTTTAGGGTTTGGGATGAGGGTTCTGATTTGAGATTGTATGAGGTAGGATGCTCATTAATATTGTATCATGAGTGTACCTGTTGGTGTTACTTGAATTAAGGGCGACCGTAAACTTGAAGTCAACCTTGGAGTTATAGGGACTAGTTTGGGGATCCATTCCCTCCTTAGCTGCCAGCCAGCAGGCAGCAGGGGAAGCTTAGGGGCGCTGTGAAATTCAATCAGCCCCTGGCATGTCGGCAGCGTGAATTCGATGATGTTGTATTGTTATCCAGGATGCACCCACTAATTCGTGCGCCACACATAGATAATCATATCTAGTTTGTACCACTGCCTGAACACCATGAGACATCACGTGTTTAAAGCGCTGTAGCTTGCGGACCTATCAGTCACGATGCTCCAGCAGCAGTGGTAGTGGTGCGGAAGCTACTCTACACAAACAATGGTGTACACGTTTGCCTGCTCCTGCTCTAGCTCCTGCTGCCCCTACTTCCGCTCACTGCTTTTTTGTGCGCCTATCGGTGGTACCGGAAGCTTGAAGGTGTGCCTTCAGGGCCCCCTGGCCGTGCGCGAGGCGGCCCTGAAGCGGCGCTTGGTGCTCTTTGCAGAAGCACAAGGCCCAGGATATGGATTAGGCTTCAGGGTTTTTGGATCGTGAAAAGGGTAGCTGGGTAGTCCTGACGAAGAGCCACAGGAATCCGCTCATCATCCCACAGCTTCTTTCTAAAATCCTTCGGGGGTTGTTCCCCTAAGTAGCATGACACCACAATTCTGCAAGTCAGCCTTGTTTCCAGCCGTAGCTAAGGCTCAGGATTTAGGAGTTCAGGTGTGTTGTCTCAAGCGAACTCCATAGCGCACATCTGGGTGCTTCCCAAAACTCTGGCCTCCTGAAGACCCTCACAGCATGACGATTACGGCATATAGACAGCCTCACACAGCCCTGCGAAAGGCCGCCGCCGTGCTGCGAACCTGGCCTCAGTCTGACCCTTGAAGCTGCTAGCAGGAACAAGCTGGACATGTGGAGTTTGTTCAAAGAGGGCTCCTTGCTGAGGGCACCGAAATTGCAGACCGAGTAAAGGGGAGCATTATCTGAGGTTCACGAAATGGTGGCATAGTTTTAGCAACGACGCATGATGGCACCAAGAATGTAGTCACCATGCCCCCCGTGTAAGGCTGGGACACCGAGCATCAGGAAATCTACCGCAAACACTGGTATGGGGAACTGACAGGGATATTACAGGGGATATATAGGGATTAAGATTACTACCCCAATGATGGAGAATCAAATGGAACATGAACATGGAAATTGGGCTCATACAACGCTTGGCCTGGGTTTCGAAAATGAGCCATCCCTTTGACATGAAAGATTGTTGGAGCATGTCTTTCAGGGGTGGCGAGTTGGGTTTCAAAATTCGAGCGCTCGATAAAGATGGTATGATCATGTTGTCAACTCGATGACAACTTGAGTTTCATGTCGCACTTCGAGGCACAAGCTAAATGCTGCTTATCAGCGTTGCATAAGAGTCTCTCTGTTCGTTGCAGCGCTGGCCTTTGCTGAGGCAGCTCTGCAACTTTGGGGGCAAAACGTTGCCAGCAGGCGCCCGGGCCCCTGTGATGATGGTGATGAGTTTTAGGTTCAAGGTTTGTGTTTAGGGTGTAATGTGTAAGTGGTGCTGATGATGGTTTGCGGTAACTAGTCTGGCTGATACTTCGAGAGACCTCGCAGCTAGGCCATTAACTCTGCGAGGTAGTAACCTGCAGTCCAGGCAGTGCATGATGCGGGCGCATTCCGAATCCAATATTTTCCGTCTTTGGGGTCCAACCAACGTGGGAAGCCAAGCTGGGTCTACTATCAGCTGGGGGTGCACGCGCCTTGATACATCAGTTGACAACAAGGTCTTCTGGCGGCGCAACGAGATGCAGCATTCTACAGAGAGCGCTGGGGCCTTGCAAGCAAACCTGTGACAAGCGCGCAGGTCATGTGCTGGCCCAGAAGATCAGAATGAGCATGTCTTCTCTTTTTTGGACGTTGTGAGTTTTACCACGCTAAGTTTTTCACAGGCCTCACGCAGTCCTTGAGTATTCATACAGCCGCCGCCAAGGTCTGCGGGAACAGCATGCCTGCGCGAGACGGAAGGTGCCAGTTGCTGAGGGTGACCATGCCACGCTTCAAGCACTCTCTCCTCAGCTCTCGGCCTCTTGTGGGCCGGGTATCCTTACAGGAATTTAGGAAGTCAACAGTCAGAAGCCCAGCAAGTTCCTCTTCCATTCGGCGTCCTCCACAGGCAGTTGTCTCATGCCACTCACAGGGGTGGGCAGCAATGTGAGGAATCAAAACCGATAATTGCCAAATCAAGGCGCTCCATGTGATCCTGTAGGTATCTCCTGTACTAAGGGCATCGAGAAAGTCTGATGATTAACCATGGTTCTGGTTTCCGTGCTACCCCTTGTCCCACAAGTCGTAGATTAATTACAATATTACCACCAACTACAAGAGAGACGAGAAGTTAATTAGTGTCCACCCTAAAGCTTGCGTCAGGAGGGAGCTACCCGGCGCTGGGCCTTCGAGGCCAGCAGTTACGGAAAACAACAACTTACTGGTGATTAGTAGGGAATATCAGTAAATACGAAAATCTTATTTAGGGATTATATGGGCTTTATTCCTTCATTCCCTACTACCCCCCAGCTGTGCAAAGGTAACTTTCAACGCAGCACTTTGCGATGTTCACTTCTTAACTTGTCCTGGGATCATGTTTCAGTCTTTCATGTTGGCTCTCCTTCAACTTAGGGGCTCCACCCCAAACATTGGGGGGGGGGCGGGGGCAGAAAATCAAGAATGGGGTCGCTGATTAACCCTCCCTCGCTTCCGAGGGCTCTGGGGTTTAACGGAGATGAGTCATTAGTTTGGATTCTGCTCGGACCAGAAACTGACGCACATAAAGGAGGGCCTTCTATCTTGGCCGAACACTCTTTCAGCGGTTGCTGAAACATGGAGGAGGGCTCCCCGTACAGCAGGCCCAACACAAATTCAAAAGCGCTGCTAAGAGCTGCTTCAGACTTTCAAGGTAAGGAACTCACGCGAGTGCATATGTATCTTTATATGCCCACTGGCAGGCTGGTGCATTGGCTGCTGCCTCGCGCACCGCCCTCCAGAGCCGATGCTTGCAGCAGCCCTGGGATCTGGGGACTAGGTCATTTGATGACAAGATGGTTCTGTCTAAATTTGCCAGTTGTCTGGAATCTATTTTCGGTGCTTCATGACAGGAATTTCCCAAGTTGAGCTGTGCTTCTAGGCAAGTCTGGAGGGCCTGCGTGCGGACGGGGTCCTGTCAGGTCACCGCAGAGGAGCCTGCGAGTCGAACAAGTTTTTTCTGTCTTCCTCATTGTTTGTTGTCTGCTCATACCATGGGGCCACTGGGAGATTAGGAGTTTCGTGTGCAGTGTTGTGGGTTCAATAAGGCTCCCAGGCAAGGGTTGATGCACAGATACAAGTTCAGTCAGAGCTTTGCGCTTCTGACGTGTTTTGCAATACTCAGTACTCGGTTCTCGTAGGCTTCGGGAGGACAGTCGGGCATCGAGTGGTGTGCGCAGCTGCAGGAATACAGCTCCTTGCTGACAGCCCATCTTGAACACAATGAGCGCTGCCTTCGAGTTCTGGAGGTTCACGAACATAGCTGGGAAAGGATAGCTGCAGGATTTCTACCTCTTATGCCTTCATCCTGTATGGAGCATTGCTTCCGGCTTCTGCACAGGATTCTCGGGGGCCCGAAAGGGTACGTGATGCGCAGCTTTTTATGCGAAGCACAACCAGCAATTTTCCAGTAAACCCAGACAAGATAGATACATATGTATATATACACACACAAATATCAAGTACAGCATATACGAGATAGATAGATCGACCGATGAGATAGATAGTTGGATAGGTTGATAGGTAGATACATAGATGTATGTATGTGTATATATATATATACACATATTTGAACCCCTAGGATATGGGTCCATAGCTTTAAGCTCAGCATATTTCGGCGCTGCAGAGCCCAGTTCCTAACACCACAGAAGGAATCCCCTATATAATCATCTTTATAATCCCCTATATGATCCCTATACCACCCCTATAATCCCCAATATAATCCCTAGATGATTATAATCCCTATTTGGGGCATATTGGGTTAAATCCCTTTTGCCGCAGGCCTGGGCCATCGGGCTGGAGGCAGATAAAACTGGCCACATGCGCCATTTTGTGGAAGTAAGGAATTTAGAGTTCCTCGGAAATATGTATACAGACCATTTTGGGGGTTCCTGTGGGAAGAGTGTGCGGGATGTAGGAGTCACTAGGCTTTAGAAAACCAGCATGCATTTGGCGAAAAGTTTCCTGGCATTTTGTGACGTGGCGGTGGCTAGCGATGTCATTTACACGCGTGAAGAGCCCGGGCAGGCATCTCTAGTTCGAGTATGCTTCCATGCTTGGCACAACTTGCCGGCAACTGAGCAGCTGAGCATGGGAGCTCTGTGAGGGGTTCAGACATCGATGCTTGCATCGTTTATATGTCATGCAGCTGACTCATGCTCACGCAGTTGCTTCTACACCATTCCAAATACAAAGTTGCGTTCGATCCCGCATAGTTTTTGTGTCATCCTCTGTTTCGGCCTCTGACTCGTATAGCTTCCTTGAGCCACGTTCGTTGCCCCACGCCTGAACAAAATATAATCCCAAACGCCTCATTCACAGCATCCTAAAGGTAAAGTGATTGTTTCTCCGAGGAAGCCACTGTTAGCTGCGAGGGAAAGGGCCCTGTCCCCAGTCTTCGAGGGCATCTCTGACTTTTCCCAGAATGGTTTGTTCTCCCAGCAGTCTGGGACTGCTGAGGGTTAAAGCAGACGGAGAGTGTTCGACCGCTAGGAAGTTGATGCGGTAACGAAACTATGCAGGTGTGAGTGGCACAGGTGGCATGCTTACCCTCACCCCTGACGTGCATTGTCTCCGTGTGCTGTTTCCGGGCCCCTAGAGTGTGTAGAATATAGTTGAAGGTACCGCCTCCTAACGTGGATTGCACTAGGCCGACCTCTACAGTACCTTTGCAATGTCGGAAGATTCTAGGCTTCTGATAGTACCCAATTCACGAAGGTGAGAGTCATAGCCCAGTCAGTGAAACATATGTGCTCGCGCCGCTATTCTGCTTTGCGACTTTCAGCGGTGCTGGGCCCAAGGTGCCTCACCTTTTCCATCGTTCCCTTGTCCTAGTTTTCTTAGCATTTTGTGCAGGTGAACTTCAAGAGTTTGTTTCCAGATCTTGCCTTGAGTCGATGCTAGGCAGCTGCCGCGCTCGGGCGGCAACGTGTCCGGTCATGTCCTGGCCTTAGCCCCTAGATGACATGGCATGTTAGATATGCTATAATATGCTGAGGGGACGCCGATAAGACAACACTAAGTGCTCTCTAAAATTGAGGTACTCACACACCATTTGTCAAGGCTGTCGGTTGGTACGGCCATCTGGGTCAGGTCTCATTCACGCACTGCGCAGCTGGGCCTAGCTGGCAGCGTGTTGACTCCTTCTGCATGCAAACTGCATACCCTGAATCCTGACATGGCCTTTTTCAATTTCATCCCGTGAGACTTGAGGCAAGGGTAGGAGTTATGAGTTTTCTGCGGTCAAAAGGTTTCATTGCCTGTCCCACTTTGCGAAGTTTTACCAGTGTCGCTGGGAGTCCAGGTACCACATTTTTTTTTCTTGGGATTCAGCTGTCTGCATCCCTCATGTTTCAAGTATACCCCAACTCCTGTGTATATTCTGTTGACCTCTTTGACCTCCTCCGCAGCTTTGGCTTCTGCGGGCGTTGTAGCCAGGGTTTTCCGTTCAGGCCGGCGTGCATGTCATGAATGGAGTTGCAGAAGACCCGCTCTGGTCAGACAGCTCTCTAAACCAATAATTCGGTGATGATCTGCAAGTCTGGCAAGAGCGATGCCTGGGAGTGTTAAGCTTGAGGCCTCAACGCTCCTGCACGCACTGAATGATTGGACAGCCCGGAGTCAAGATTGGTGGCGTGGGTTTGTAGTTTTCCGTATTGCTTCTCTTGCCGGGCTGCGCTTGAAAATTCATGCCCATCCTTAGCTGCATACAAAACTTCGCCTAGCTGTTTCTGGCAAGAACTAAGTGACTTTGCTGACTCGCTGAATGCCAATGTCATACGAGGTCACCTGACCCCCCCCCCCCCCCAGTTTAGGGATATATCCAAAGTTGCCTCAGCCCATCCTGCAACTGAAGAGGCCGTCAAGCCATGGGAAAGAAGAAGACAGAACAAGAGGCTGAACCAAAGAAGGACCAGCCAGACATGACAATGCTTTGTTTCACCGATTGGCGTCACATTACTGGCATGATCGCCAGCTATCTTGTACAGTATTAAAGCATTCAGCAAAGCAGTGGCGACCATTGTTATCATCATTCCCCATGGTTCTTTTTTGACTGTTGGTATTGCTGTTGCCAGCTCCCTCATATCTATTGCTAGGCCCCCTTCAGACCACAGCGTGAGGAGGAGGAAAAGCCTGAGGCAGATGCCCCAGAAGACCCGCCGATCATCAAGGACGGGCTCTCTTGATTGAAGCGGTTTCGTTTGCCCAGTCCATCTTAACCTTGGGAGCACGTCGCATATGAAGCTTGTTCCTCCTGCTTGCTATATAATGCTAGCTACTTTACCTTCACTGCATCCATGTACACCCTCGCTCAATCCACGCCTCCTAAATTTAACTCTGCAGAGCTCAGTCCACTTTGTAACCTCTAAACTCTACATTTCAACGCTCTGAACACTGCTGAAGGCCTCGCTGTAGACACGCTACGGATACCCTGAGAAAGTTACCGTGAAGGGTTTCCGTGTGGAGCAGAGTTTTCAAAAGCCACGGGCCTCCCGTGATGTTGCCTTCAGAAGGGATGCTTTGCCCTGGTGAGGGCAAGACTGCGATCCCTCTTTTGGGGCAATGCAGGAAGGACTTCATCATTTGGGACTTCATGGTCCATGGTTTTAGGGAGAGAAGTATATAGTTGCCCCTAAATCCGAAACCTCAGGCAAGAAAAGTCCTATCCACACCCCATATAGTCTACGGCCTTGCGCGGTATTAAGCGCAACAGACCTCTCACCCCCTGGAATCTTAAAAGGTGGTGGCACGTAATGTGGCTAAGGGTTCCAGGACTTCTGTTTTGGGCTTTAGCAGTAGCAATATCAGTTTTGATATTATACCTGATATCTACCCCATACACAGACGCAACACTGGCCAAACAATCCCCCAAGCATGCACAGGCTAATGGCCCTGATTAGTTAGCCCGGCCTCCAAACGGCCTGAATGATTGAAATTGTTATTCCTCCACATTACCCTTTCTCTCTCTCTCTCTCTTTCTCGTGCTCTAAGGGGTCGTAAGGTCGGCATGTCCTATGGGCACTACGTACACAGGATTTGTGTCCACGAAGCTCTATTGACCCAGAGAGCGCCATGCAGTGGAAGATGGCAGCTGCAGCAAAACTCGCCCGCTGGCAGCCACAAGTTGACCCTAGCAGCGCAAAAAGCGCCCATGCCAATTCACTGCATACAGCTCATTACAGCTGTACGCAGCTACTACCGATTAACTCTCAGCCACCATCCTTCAGGCCATCTAGTGTTGGTGTATTTTCCTTCCCAATAGTGCTCACTACTTACGCATCTAAAATCCCCTGTAGCAGTCCCCACAAATATCCCAGCAGACCCAGTGAAAACTGTACTTTGCTTATTTAGCATCGTGGCAAGGAGCTGAAGGAGATCGACGACAAGTACCTTGCTGTTGAGCGAGAGTACGAGAAAGCCGTCCAGGACTGAACCTGATGATTCTTTGTCAGCGGCTGTTCAACAAGCAACTAATGCTGTTGAAGTAGCCTGAAACAAATAGGTACATGCCATTCCCCAGTATCCCTCGCGTCTGCAAGCTGTAGTCCGCCCAAGGCCCGGATGTGTCCCGATAGCCTGAAATTGCCTGCCTAGGCCTGTTCACTTTGTACTTCCTTTTGCCATTGTCTTGTGGAACGCGATATGATGACTGGTCTGCAGTGGAGGAGTTGCAGAAGCAGTTCTCTGCAAAGCAGCAGCCATTCCTCGATCAGAGGCTGGCTTAGCATGGCCTTTATAGGAAGTGGAGCGAAGTTCTGACTCAGAACCCTGTGCCTGTCAAGGGGAGTAAAAACAGGGACCGCCACGGATCCTCAAAGAACAGGGGTATGTCAACATCAACATGTGGGCGCGTGGACCGGGATCTTGTGGGCTTGCTACTTCAGCAACTATGAGTGCCTGCTTCAGGTGCTGTTAATGATATTCTGGAGTTCAATACCGTTATTATCTTTGGGGCATTGTAAGGCTTGAAGAACACCTTCATCTGCCGCGGGATATGACTCTAGTAGTAGGATGGCATTTTTAGCCTACTGGCCAAAAGAATGCCTGCCAATTTCGAGACTGATTGATGGAAAGAATGCCTGCCAATTTCGAGACTGATTGATGGCTCTCATCCTGGTGAGGACGCAGATCCTGACCAACGCAGCAGCAGCTGGAGGCGAAGAGGTGGCGCGGAACACCTTTTGAAGTGTTTCACGTACTGCAGAAGCCCGAACGAGTGATCCAAGCCTCGGGGTTTTGTAGGGTGGCAGTCTTCTACAGGAAGACGAAGCAAGACTGCAACATGCTCTCCGCTCTCCTGGCAGTTTCTCACAACCATGCGCTTCTGCAGAGGTAAGGCCATGTTTCGGGTGTTGAGGGCAACCGTTTGCCAGATGTTGCCCAAACCCAAGGTCCCCATGTCAGCCAACCCCGAAAACGCCCAAACTCCATGGACCCCAAACCCGATAGCACCTAAACTATCTTAAACTCAAAACCCTCAAATCCCTGAAATGTAAGTTTCTAGTGCTGAGCTCCCGAACCCTTTACCTTTGAACCCCACACCCCAAAGCTTTAGACCCCAAGCACTCAGAATTCAAACCCAAGCCCCCAACCCCCCCTGATCTACATGGGTGGTTGTCAAGATTATGGTCCCTTTGTGGATCCCTATAATAATACGGCACCTAATATTTAGGGTACCCCAAAAAGGGACCATAATTTTGACAACCACCCATAAAACCCATTATAGTAGTTTCCATTTTCTTTTCCCTTATCCCATAACTCCAATATATATCCCAATATATACCCTATTATATGATAGTAGTTAATTATTACCCTAACGGGTACCATAATTGTGACAACCACCCACATGGCAAGGCCAAGGCCTCTGGCACACCCGCCTTACAAGGCTTTTGGAAGGAGGCCTGTGACTGTCTGAGTCGGGGAGTGTAAGCTCTGGAAATGTTTTAGCGTCTGGGGTTTTGGGGGGGTTACAGGGGTGCAGAGTTGAATGGGATTTGGAGGTTTAAGTTTTCAGATGGAATTGGGTTCGGAGCTAGGTTTTCGGGCTTCGCAGTTTTTGGGTGTGGGGATTGGAGGCAAGGGCAGCAAAAGGTTTAGATTCTAGAGGTTGGGGCACTTGCGGTTTGGTTTTTCTTCGCAGGACGGACAGCTCAAAGCTGTCCTTCTCTTTTTTGGGATGAGGGTCAGGGGTCCGGCTTGGGTTTGTGCAATGCCCTGCAAGCATTTTCGAGGTATCTAGGAGGCTTTGCTGTTTCAGATACCTGCGTAGGTACTGCTCGAAGCTGTATGCAGATCTACGCTAAACATCGCTAAGCAAAATGAGTCTAGAGCAGGGATACCATTAAACTGATTGTAGCGCAGGACTATATTCTCTCTTTTTGGCGAAGGCATTGTTATCTTTACTGTTTTACCCACCAAACGGAGCATCCCTGCATGCGTGCAGGCCATGAAGCATCTTCCGGCGTTCGAGGAGCACATCGAGGCAGGTCAAGCTGGTGAAGAAAAAGAACAGAGAGTTTCTCGAAAAAAGGGTGCCTTGAAGGATCCCCTTAGGGATATATAGCGGATACAAAGAGATTACGAGGCTCCTGAGCAAGCGCTGTATATGAGTATCCGCAAGTGTTACAGCAGGGATTCCCATTGCCGAAGACAGCCCCTCAACCCTGAACCAGTCCGCACGCGAAGTGACGGCCACAGCGATGAACTCGGCAGGAATGGGACGAGCCTGTCCTCGACTACTGCCGGAGACTCGAACCAAAGCATGTCGAAGATCATGCTCACTAACTTTTCTGTGCAACGTTCTGCCATTCCTTTGTAACCCCTGCTATATACAAGTGAGCCGAAGCAGCCTTTTCCAGGGTTTTTCGCGCGCCCTTACACAATTTAACAACTGCCGGTAAGCCCGTACAGTCCTTTGAGCAATTCCTCGTATCTTGGGATCCGGTGTGCTACCTTTCTCTCATGGTCATGGGTAGTCTGAATCTCCAAGTTACATTCTTCAACGCCCAATCCCAAAACCTCGAAAACCTGGCCTATGAAGCCTAACACTGTGAAGTCGCTCAGGTTCCGACATCACCAAAGCCTGGCTGGATGATGCGGACACTGCCTGCCCTCAACATGCTTTTGCCAATTCACCTGGCCCTTTCTAAGAGGTAGCCTAAGGGCATCATACTTGCAGATTTGCAGGTGCTACAGCTACGACATGGATGGGCTCCCCCTTTCCGTACTAAGAATAGGAGGTACAAGTAGCAATGGCAAGGAATTTCATTCCAATTCTACAAGACAGTTAACCGCAGAGAGGTGTCTCTCAAAATGTTTGGTTCTAGACGTCCCCGAAGGAAGCATGCATCCCAAAAGGGCGTAGTCTACAGTCTAAAAAGGGTCTTTTTCCAGGATCCATGTTAGTTCAGGAAGGGAAACCTGCAGGACATCTCGAAAGGGTTCAAGCTGATCTTCCATTTCGTGGAGAACCCATACTTCTCGAACACCCAGCTTTGGAAGGACCCTGTGTGCCGGGCTGCAAAACTGCCAGCAGCATGTCATGGTAGTTTCCTTATTCTGGCAAAGCACGATTCCCGTCATAGTTTTGAAGTACTACTATACTAGGGGCCCCAACTATCATTGTTTCCCGCTCTAGGCGGATGTTTTTTTGTGAAGCGACCGTGTATTGCACTATCCGAAGCAGATCATTCTTTTGGCAAGAAGCATGCTGGGTCGAGCACAAAAAGCTACGGGACCATATTGTACTGGTTAAAGCGCACTTTGATCCCAGATGACCGCTAAAGTGGAAATACAAAGTACTTATGTAGATCTGCAATTGGCGGCTGCAAGCCCTTGGATGAAGCCTGTGCGAAGCCCAGGAAATCCAGGATTACAGCTGGTGTCCTCATGACTCTTGGAGAAATGAGAGTTTATCTGAAAGTCCTTGCAGGAAAATTTTTACGGATGGTCCACCAGCATTGGAAGATCTGTCCTCGTGAAAGTTTCGCGATGGCGCGGCGAAAGGAATTGCTTTTCCGCCGACGGGAGATGTTATGTAATCCAGCGTGCGTAGATGTCTAGGCTCTCAGCTAGCCTTAAACACTACATGAATCCTGCCTCTCCGACGACGGACGCAGAACCTTTATTGAGTAGACACGTGGTACCATGGTACCCTCGCTGGAGGAGTACTACCTGGAAGAAGCTTCCCCTTACACCGGCGAGATCTCTGCAAAGGAGATCAAGGCAGTGCTTGGCAGTGTGAGGGGACTTAGGTCGGGTGATTCAGGGTTTGGGGGGTTGGGGGAGGGGCTTGAAAACTTCATGCAGCAATGAACACGTGTTGTCACTGTTTCAGGAATTTGAGGGCCCTTGTAAACTTGCAGCCCTGAACAGGTCTCTGAAATCGACTGGAAGCCGGGAAAGAACGTGACTGTCGAAAAGGCTGGGAATAGATTCAGGGGATGAGGCAATCCATGCCTGCTCGGATCCAGAGATCTCAGAGAGCATGCTACAGGTTCTTAGCACATCTTAGCATAATAGATTATCCTTTGGGACTAAAGGCGTTACTGCTGGCCTATACTCTGGAGATGCTTTGCAGGGTCCCTCCGAGATTCACACGATTCCGAGTACATTGTGCATATACGTATGTAGTCATATACATTATATATATACATAGACACACACGTGTTTGTATGTACGCAACTTGCATAGCATTCACAGCTACATCATATTTTGACATTCCGGACAGAATCAGTGAACAGATGATGCACCCCAAAACTGGTCAACAATTCAGGCACCTGGCAGTCATCTCATGTCAGGTGGCCAAGAAAGTGAAGGGTGGAGGCTTCCCTTAGCCCATTCTTCATGAGTGATGGCCGTCAAACTCTCGCGTTTAGAGTTTCCTGTGGAACGTGCGTGTGGTAGCAGTGACAGAGGTGCGCGGGCTGCGATCAGAAGCAATTAAGAATAGGCAACTGCTGTTTACCGCGTATACTCGGGGGAGCTGAACAGCAGGCGTCAAGACAAGCACTTTCGCACATGTGCGCAAATTCAGGTGCCAAGAAGGCAAAGCAAAAGGGCAAGGACCATCCTGGATGCTGCGCGGTAGTAGGCCACTCTAACATCTTCCAGGGCAGGGCACTTTGCTACTTCGGGGGTTCAAAGAAGCCTATTGCAAGATCGCTGAACGTGACCCGCAGGAGAAGGAGGAACCTCGTGACTCATTCTTCCGTGGCTTCTTCCGCAGCCACCCTGGAAACAAAGTTTTGAGTATTTTTGAGTTGTTTGCTGTCTAGCTGTCTCGAATGAGCTCAGGCCATCTCAAGGAAGGAATGCCGGTACCAGATGCCCACAGCTTAGCTTCGCATGTACATTTGCAGCGGAAGGGCCGTGAGAACCAGATCTTCATTGGGTCAATCAGCGTCTTCTGGTCAATCCACCGGACCAGAGGACGTCAACCTTGACGAAGCGAGGGGACTCATGGATGAGGACTTCCGAAGTGTGAGTTTTGTTGCGCTCCATGCAAGGACCCGACTTTTCCTAGTCTGCATGCAAGGACCCGACTTTTCCTAGTCTGCTACTAGTAACCTCCTATCATCCACCTTTTGTAGAAGCCTTACTTGAGATCATCCGAAATCAGATCTGCCGACTTCCCCCCCAGCTTCTCAGAGGGCGATGAGGACGATGACGATCAGATGATGGAGCTCCTCATGGACACTTGTCAGATGTAGCTATTTCAGGCTGGCACGAGTCCTCATGCCGGCTCAGGGGATCTCTGAACAACTGTGGGACCCGATCTCAGATGTGAGTGCTCAGGAGAACGACTACGAAATTGGCTGCTGCGTCAGCGCTCCAAGACTTGTCTCGTCTGGGTCGTTCGCAGAACCAGAAAGTGTAAACATCGTAGAAGGGTGCCGGCGGTCCGGAGCCTTAGAGGCAACCCATATTACAGGAGCTTTTCAGTGTTTTGCCTCAACTGCGAGAAGCTATGGCGATGCAAGCACGTGTTTTTCTAAGCCGCAGCCAGGGCATATCAGCGAAGCCGCAGCTACCACCAGATTGCGCAAGACGAAATGCAGTTCAAAGTCAGATAGGAGTCTGCTCCGCATCAACGGTTCTCATGAATGGAAAGTCTGGAAAGCATTAGGTGCGAGATCAGCTGATCCCCTTCGCAGTGCGCTGGTACACCGGCGAGGCAGCTCCAGAGGCAGGTTTGACGTTCATTGATGGTACAGTGACAGTCGCTGTAGCAATGTTTGGAATATTACTGTAGTAATGTTATGAACAAATTATGTAGTAATATAGTGGGATGAGAAAGAAAGTGGCAACGATTATAGCATCTTGGGCATGAAGCGTCTTTGCTACAGCAGCAGTCGCGCTAGCCGCTAGCAATGGCAGTAGCAGTACTAATGATACGAGAGTGAGAGCGCAGGCAAAATCTGTGTTTCTTTGTGTCACCTTGCAGGATCATGGGTTTGACGAAGATGAGGAGGCGGAACCACGCAGCAAGGGTTGGGGGTCAAGGCCTCGGCCTTGGGAAATACTGTATTCAGAGTCTTTGTCAGTGAAGGTTCAGTGTCTTGACAGGCTTGAGGTACTGGATCCCACTTTGTCATGTGCTGCATTTTCCAAACCATAAGTCAACTAAGTCCAGCCCAAAAACTAAATCAGGAATAGCCGGTAGGAGATTCCTCCATCCTTTTCTTAGATCCAGCCACTTGGAGGCCTGGGCTCACTTTGCGATTGATTTGCAAATCGTACCGCAACAGGTATCAAAAGGCTCCATACGGGTATCCCTCATTTCTTTAGTAGCCATAGGATGCGCAAACGCACCCTTCAGGAGGACGAAGATGAAGATGACGATGATGATGCAGCCACCTCGGCAGTTGCTTTGACGGTAGTACTGGGGCGCACTTGTCCTAATCCTTGTCAGATCTCAACCTTCAACCGGACTCAGACATCCAACTCTGAAGAGCTGCCAGATCTGGATTGGAATAGTTTGGCAGTCTCCAGGGCATAACCCGGTTGGCGTTGGCAGCGATAATCGAAAAGGTCAGTTTTGGTTGTCAGAGCCCAGCTGCGTAGCACATTGACCTCACAATGGGAAATTGGGGCCTTGTGCGGGAAGGCGTCCTGCCTAGAATGATTCCCACAGAATTCCGCTTTTGCGTGCCCGCCAGCCGTGACTTTTCAACTTCCCTGTGCTAATCAGGGATATTCTGTGTTCCTGAAACCACCTGAGCTCCTGGCCCTGGATGATCCCTAAGCTCCACGCCTGAAGCCCTAAACCTAAGCCTCGAAGGACGACGATGAGGAAGAGGAGGAGGAGGAGCGCCCCAAGAAGGGCTACAAGCCACCTGCCAGAGGGAAGGCAGGGATGACAGCGTGCTGGGTTTAGGGTCTGAGACCCAATAGCTGCCTTTTTACGGTTAGGGAGGGGGGGTTGCTGGACGAAAGTTTGCTTCCTCGCTTAGAACGGCATTCAAGTTATCACCAGGTTATGACCAATCTTCCTTTGAAGTTTCAAGTCTTGATGTCATGTCTTGTTAATTCAGAGTCTAGATAGCATGGTTCATTAGTGTTTTTCCTTTGTAACGTTCGCCCCCTCCCCACGGCCTAATGTAGACTAATACACTGCAAATGCGGGGTGGTATTTATCTGGGACACAGGCATTGGGAAGGAGGTCGTCAAGGGGTTCTGAACAAGGCCAAGGGTGCTGAACCACGGTGAAGGTTGTCTAACGGTCGAGTGGACAAGGAATGATTTCCTATGTCTGGGCCAAATTCTAATTCTTCCTCAAGCGATTTTCCGAAGTTTGAGATTCTGGCATACTCGACTTTGTTATCTCGCGTTCTAGCAGTCTAGCAGAGGTTGATGAACGAAGGGAAAGCGATTAGTCACAGCTTTAGACAACACAAGCGCTTGTCATACCTTGCGCAATCATCTTGTTGATATGGGTCC
Source organism: Symbiodinium pilosum (assembly GCA_905231905.1). Taxonomy (NCBI): domain Eukaryota; class Dinophyceae; order Suessiales; family Symbiodiniaceae; genus Symbiodinium; species Symbiodinium pilosum. Next base: position 16,658 of record CAJNIZ010044193.1, on the reverse strand, counting down.
CGAACAGCGCATCAATATTAAGAGTAAATCAAGAAGTGTGGGAACACAATATGGACTCCTCAACCTTGGAATGCTGAAGCCCACGCGCTGTACTGTCAGGCTGGCAAGAAAGATGGCCCTGGAGAGGTGCAGGGGCTATCGGAGTTAGTAGCTGCAAGATGCTCACTTGCCTGTTCCAGTTTTTTTGTGGAGAAATTTCCCTACGGAGGTCCAACAAGTGCTTGTCTTTCATATTTCCTATTCATCATCATGCCATAACCATCCATTGGACACATGGTTTGGAGGCCCCGCTTTGCTTGACTGTTGCCAGAATTCCGCCTACTAACCTCAACAGACGCCAGACGTTCCTCGTCTTGGGGATTACAAACTTGCAAACCCAACTCACAGCACCCAATTCGTGAAAGTCTTCGGTGTCTGTGGCCATGTGATGGGATGCTGTGATGCCGGCTGGAACAGATGTCTAATAATTAAGAAAAAAACCCAGAAGTCTTGCGTGTGACTGCTGCAGATTGTCTTTGGCGTCGCCAGGGCAAGGAGGAGTGCAAGCAGCAGTAGGGCTTTGTTGGGCGAGGCGCCTGGGCGATTTGATTAACCCAATAGACCTTGCACTGTCGGTTTCTCACTGTGTGATCTTGCTGCTGCTGTAGTATGAAGTGACATGCCTGGTCAAGAGGAGGTCCTGGACAGTTAGAAGAGGTTGCAGTGACTTGAGCAACATGAAGGATAATTACTGGCAGTCAAACAAGCTGCTGGGTACGCCCGCAGCCAGGTGTTTCTGACCACCGTGCAGGCACTGACCCGAGTTTACAGCTCGGCCTGGCAGAGCCCCCTCAGCCCCCCTCCCTTGCCAAATTCGCTTACCAGTGTTCAACTTATTCATTCTTTGTCATTCCGTGGCAAGGGAGAGCAGATAGTGACGTTTTGCCGAGACCGCGGCAATAGCCTGCTCTTGGCGCCCGGCCCGCACTCTGTGCAGCTGGTGCCCGAAGGTCCCGCAACTCTGTGAGAGGCGTTTAGCAGTTTAGGACGGGCAAGATGCACAGTTCAGTCTTGAGGCTTAGGAAAGTAGGTGAAAGCCATTAGTGCGCCACGGAAGTACATCTTCGGAAAGCTGGCTAAGGCCACATCATCATTCAAAGCCTTTCAGATCTTACTTCCGTGCTGCGCAGCGCCATCACTGCAGCTGCCAGTGAGGTAGGAGCGCACACCTGGCTAGACTGTGACCAGTTTGGCCACTTGCAGAGCGGCCAGTGCAAGCGCCAAGTGCGGTGCTGTCCCTAACATCAGCCAAACTCACTCCAAGTAGCAAATCGCCAGTCACCTTCACGCACGACACAGCGCGCGCTGGTGCGAGATCGCTGAAGGGCGAATCTTTGTTTCGTCGCGAAGGACAAAATTGCCCGGTCCAGCTCAGAGCCTTGTCAACATTTTGCAACACAATATACAGGCATAGCACCGAGATTGACACAGACGCGCTGTCTGCGCGGCAAAGACAAGCCTTCCTCGCAAGATGCTGTTCGTAGTGTTCTTCTGTGGGCTGTCTACTCCGATCAGCGACCTTACCTTTCACTCTGTCAAGCTGTCGTGGCTTGTATACGCTCCATGTGCAACCTGCGTAGCCAGCAGATGCGCGAGGGGTCTCGCTTTGTGTTGCACTAGCAAGCATTGATGGTTCCTGAAGTTCTCCTGCCCATCATTGGCATTCATCGTAACAGATGTCTGCAATATAGTTTCCGGAAGAGCCTGGCAGATAGCTGCTGTTGCTCCCTGACCTCTTGCGTGCCCATTATACTCTGCCCTTCAAACTGCCAACTCAACCTTCTAAAGCAATCAACCGAGTCCCACAATCAAACAATTCCGTTCTGCCGTGTCCCAATGACATCAGCTAATCATCCTCATGTAGTTCTGAGCTGGAAGCCCTTTGATTTGCTTCCGATGCTGAGAGATGGCCGTGCCCCTTAACGTTCCCCCTTTAACTTAAAAGCCTAACACCCTACCCTCCAAACGCGCTACATCCGGAATCATCAGCACACCCAAGACTCGTTAGACAGAAACTTCCAGAACACAAAAGCCTGCAGCTCCAATTCCACACCCTGCAAGGTTACCCCTGTTGGAGAAACCCCATCTCTTCCCTGGGCAATCAGATAGTCCACAAGCCAGGCGCAGCTGCCGCGGAAACGCCGTGAGAGCACGCTGCAGGACTTGAGGGCTTGCTTTGGGTACCTGCGGGGATTACAGTTTAGAGTTGAGGGATGAGTGCGTTAGGCTTAAGGGAGTAATCGAGGTTTTGAGTTGGGGGGTCAGTGTTTGCAGTGTCTTTTCGCAGAGCACAAGATAGAATCCAAGCAAGGTGGCAGCAATACATGTAGTGTACGCTTCAGGTCTGATTCAATTTGAGCATTCTGTGGCCCTACCACCCAGCACCACCCTTTGAAAGGTGTCCAGGCTCCCTGCATCTGATGGAAGATTCTAGTAATTTCTCAACCTTGTGGATAGTCCCTTAAGCAGAATCCCTGCCATGCCCCTGCAGTTGCAATATTATATCGTGCACACCTTGGGTTCGCGAGAGCATTGTGCCGTGTGGAGAATCCCTGTGATAGATCGTAGGCCGTAGGGTTCTCCTGGCAGTTCCGCAGACTTCTCTTCTCGGTTGGTTCTTCTTCGGGGCCCATTCCACATTGTAGGTGGCTGCATCCAGGGTATGTTGTCGTTTTGGTCATATCTCTGTCTGGGGCCGGAGGGGGGGCTTATAATTCTCCATGGATCTGCAAGTAGTCTGCCCACAGGAAGCCAGCGCCAAAGCCCGACGCCAGGCAAAACATGGCCTCTGTACACGAAGCGCTGATCGTTTTTTTGGTTGTTTGTAAGGCTGTGAGGCCGCGTACAGTGGGACCATTGTTGGAGAGGGCCTTGCATACAAAGGGAATCTTTGAGGCGTTCCCAGAGGTTTGTAGATGACCAGCCCTTCCGAGCTCCCTGGGCTCTTTGGGATGACATTTGCGGATCAGCAACATTTTCTTCGAGACGTTTTGGTAGTTACTCCTTCCCACAGAGCCAGGTAACATCGCCGACATTTCTTACTGGTCCCCGGCCTTCCGTCTATCAGGGCTGAGGGCTGCTTTCAAGCTGCAAATTGACATCGGCTGTCTGACCATAAATCTGGGTCCTTGAATCGCCTATCCTGGAAGGCTGTCCTACTGTTCCGAGGTGCAAGGGATGCCAACGATTGCAGCCGTTGGTCCTACAGCAGCCTAGTCCTCCTTATGAGGAACTCGATTGTGACCTGCAATTTTGAGACAGTGCCCATTCAAAGCGCGTAAGGCTAACATGTATTAACGATTTTAGCCATATGCACGCCCATTCCCCCCCCCCTATCTCCTGTTTC